>JBBPKO010000261.1:7769-27756 GCA_038089295.1 Xerocomus amazonicus
CTCCAACCCACCCTGGACGCTCTCAAGCGAAGTCGATGGTTTACGCGGGGTTGGACTCTTCAGGAGTTGCTTGCGCCCACTGCAATAGAATTCTATATAGGCGATTGGACACCTTTCCTCGCACCATCTACTGGAGATACTGTAGCCCCTCCAAATCACAAGCTCGTTCCCGAGTTCGTCCAGTACCTGGAAGACATCCTAGGCATAGACAAATCGTACCTCATCGATTTTACGCCTGGGTTAGGCGACGTAAGGGAGAAGTTACGTTGGATGGCAGCTCGGAAGACGACAAAAATTGAAGACATGGCTTACTGTCTACTCGGGATTCTAGATCTTCGTCTTCCGGTTCTGTATGGCGAGGGAGAACGTTCGTTTGTACGTCTCCAGGATGAGATTATGAAGAACACCGACGACACTGGTATCTTTGATTGGGTAGGAAAACCGTCTACCCTCAACTCTTACCTCGCCCGGTCTCCGTCCTGTTTCAGACAGGTCGCCTGGCGCCCGTCTCCTTATCAGGTCACGGAGCTGTCCATGCTTGAGACCGTGAGCAACTTTACGCACAAGGTCTCTGCTGTTTTGTTGCGCGTCTCCGAGACCCTCCTTAACGACCCTCCACTTGGACACTTCATCGCGAACGGTAGGATGAATCTGCGCACGTTTGTGTACCAAGTCACATCCGTCTCACTCATGGCTTCCACCGAGGTGCAGAAGCGGTGGGTTTATTGGTACCATGTCAAAGCGGATGCCCTCGAGCCGGTGACGGTCGTCACGACGTACAAGGTCTCGGGCGACCGCTTCGCTGCACGCTCTCTGTCGATTGGACGTGTCTGGGACAACGCACTGCGAGTGATCCCGGCAAAGAAGGCGCGGAAACAGACGATGGACGAGTCCGTGGACGATCTCGACGCCGAGGGTCATAACCCATGGTCGAGGAACACGGAGTACATCGCTGAGCTCGCGAATCGCTTGCGGGAGCCGTTCATCGCGCAGCTCTTGATCGTCCATCCGAACGGGCAGTTCCGGAGAGTCCCTACAGAGGAGCGTATTGTGGCACGGCCTCATCTTTCAGAACTCGTGAACTTGCGGATCCCGAGGACGATGATCGTGCACTAAAACTGATTCTGAGAGTAGGATAGTCTTGCAAACCTGCGAGCTCGAGCAGCTGAGGACACGGACTTATTTTGCCGGGAGCTTTTTTACCTCATACATGTGTCATAGTACGCTTCAAATGAGACATCCCTAGAGGACCACGTCGGAATCAATAGTGTACCAACCCGGGAACCAGCGAACATCATATACCACCTCCAAACAAACTAATAACAGCAACTGGAGGGGGGGTACCTTCCCTTTGCTTCGTCTGCCCACAGTATGCAAAAACGTATTTCGACGGGTGCCATGTGACTGTCGGTGAAGGTGCAAGTGCTGACACTCTATGAAGTGGAAAGGTCGCCTCTGTTGCACACTAGATTAAGATAGGAAGGTGAGAACGAATATCTGATGACAGCGAAATGAGACATCGCGTACAATATCGATATACGATCCGGTGCTAGCTATCGCCAGGTATTCACCGTCAAACGAAAAACTAAGAGCGTTGATAGCGTTACTGACAGAAAAGATGTAGTCACAGTCCAATGGACATGTTCTCGATCACGTACTCGCAGGACGCTATAGTTCGTGCACAAATCCACTCGCTCAAGTCAAACATGTTGACTATTGAGTCATAACCACCGGAAGCAAGGTACCTGTGGTCGTGGTTCAGTTTTCGACTGAGAAAGGCGACGTAATTCGTTAACCTCCCACGGGGGTCAAGGGCGACTGCCACACAACCACCTACGTGCGCAGCTGGACTTTCTCGTAGTGTCAACGACGGATAATCCATTATGCGGAGTGTGTGCTCAGAGTGATGTGTCAAAACGATCCCATCCCCAACATGGTTGAACATGGCGGTCGACGCAACAATTGTCTAACGGTCGCGTGATGAGAGATAGAAGCGGAGGAAGAAGGTCATCGTTTACCCCATCCTTATCCGATATCTGCCACACGTCCCTGGACGACTCGTTGTCTTTCCCGTACGTCAGAAAGAACAGCTGATGTCCAGCAGATGTATACAGCAACGATTTCCCATCTGGGGAATAGTTGGTTTGCACAGGCGAAACTTTTAACTGGATTTGTTGCACATGGCGACTTTCTTGACGCAAGTCATCAGAGCACAAGATTAATATGCGTCAAAATACATACGCCGAGCGTCCCAGAAGACGATTCGCCTGTCTCTTTGACTGGATGTACAGAATAACTCGGGATGGGTTGGGTTCCATGAGACATAGTCTACGTCATCGGAGTGACCTCCAGAGAAATGGGATGCAGCCCTATATTCCATCTGTGCCCAAGTAAGAAGAGGACATATCAAAAAAATGTGAGCGCATAGAAATTCACACTTGTTTCCGGCGCCCACACTCTAGTGGCCTTGTCGATGCCCACAGCGGCGAGACGTTTTCCATCGCAACTCCATGCGACATGAGTCATGGCTTGTGTCGAGGGTATCCGAAGATCACGAGGCTTAAGTGCGGGGAAGTTTTGTACCTATAGGAACGGCGGAGTGGGACACTTGCTAATGATTCCAACGAGTACGCGTACATGGAGACCTCTTGCGGCAAAGGTTACGTAGAATGGAGGGGTAGGTGGACGCTGTGGTGCCTGTATCTCCTCTTCATTGCCGACGATTGGAGGTAGAGTGGACATTGGATGTGTGGTACGAGAATGAAACAAACCCGAGTTCTGTATTTACATGTGTTAGGATCGAAAGGTGCTGAATCAGCGGTGCATCGATCGATCTACTGCTAGTATATTTTCCTTTAAAACAGGAAATGGTTACTCGAAAGCATAATAAAGGTGAACGCGGGCATTCACGCAATCCAAATATAGCTGGTTTGAGACCACCAAACACCCGAACCTGTGAATTGGGGTCTTTCACTTGCCACAGAGCACTGGGTATCTCAATAGATTTGTTAACTACCATATGGTAAGGTTCTTTTTTGCAGGTGAACTCCGCTCCAAGCTGCATGATGTTACCCGACAAGTCGAGTCTTTCACACCGTCAGTGGAAGCGATGGTAATCCAACTCCCCTCAACTACTTCTCCGGCGGCTTGTATCCCAATCCGCGTCCACCAAAATGGGTCTACGCTTTTTGCTTCCCATTAGCGCCGTATCTCGCGGAATCGCCCAATCTTGTGGTCTTACATTCTGAAAACATCGCTGGGTTAGTTAGGAACACTATTGGTAAGGTTTCGAACCCTTTGGCAAGCAGTCGAGAATCAGAACAGCGATAAGTTGTCAGCACCGGCGCCGGCGCCGAATTATTACACCTTCAGGCGTCCATCATAAAATGATGGGTCAGTCTTAATTTACCGCCATTTCAAGAACGACAATACCGAAGTCACCCACTGACCACGACTGGACCCATTATGTGGATGGCGATTCGATACTTAGTATATCATGGCCGCACTAGACTGAACCTCGACTTGTCTGCTCTGATCCGGATAAGCGTTTGACCCCTTTGTTCGCAATCGCATGCGAATTCTTAGCGCTCTCAGCCGGAGGCGAACCGCTGCAACGGTCGTATTGCGATCATACAATCTCTCTCTCCCCACTGTCACTAACGTGCCACTGTGAAAGCCCACCGTGGCTAATGGCGGGAACACTGAAGGATCGAGCGGGAAAGAACTGGAGCACGATCTATAGGGCGACTACGAAGGACGAGGACAAGGAGTGACTATGCTACATCTATGCGGTGTGGTGAGACCAATGGGTGCTTTTGTGCTGTTCAGGATTTTTTTTTTCTTATCTCGCGTCCTTTTTCCCTACATACTTTATTATATTTCTCTCACTCTCCTAGGAGAGCCCCAGTTAATTGCTATCGTGCGCTCAGGTGAGCCATCGTACTAACCATCGTAGCCGTAGCCTTCAATCACGTGCTCGTGTGAATTACATACCAATCGATCTGATCTGGGTTGCCTTCTGGCAATTGTCTTGTACCTTCATTTTCAAGTGGTGTTGTATCATTTGTGGTTTGTCAATGTCACTGGCAACCCAAGCCGACGTCTTACGGTCTGTTTCAAGCATACAAACATCCCACGATGGATCTAGTCTCTACCAGTGGAGAGCCTTCACTAAAGCCTCTCTCGTGCAAAACTTATTCTCAACTGAACACCCTTTCCTTCATTTCCCGTCTACCAACCGAACTACTCGAATCTATATTTATTCAGCTTGCTCGTGATTACTTCTGGAGCGACATGCATCCTTCTTATGCACCAAGATGGACTTACATCTCTCATGTGTCCTCTCACTGGCGCTGCGTTGCATTGAATTGTCCAATTCTTTGGTCCTACATTTTTGCAACATCACAAAACTGGATAGGACTATCGTTAGCGCGGTCACAGCGAGCACCATTAATGATATACTTCGAAACGGTATCAAGCCAAGAGGATTCTTGGTCTTCGATTTTGACAAAGTTTCTGGACAACGTAGAACGCACTGTGGTGGTTCGTTTGCGCATGACTACTTGGAATGCACACGCACATCAAATCTTCGCCACCTTTTGCTCGAACGCTTCCTTTTTACGGACCCTGGAGTTTTCCGTGGAACCTGCATTACAATTTTATAGGCCTTTTAACGAAAGGACTCTGACTCGATGGGATTTCTTCAAAGTTGGCAGTTTGACGACCCTTAGTTTACGTTCCATTCCCCCTGCCGTCCAACAAGATATTCTGGGATTCCGAGCTATCCTCAGTTGCATGCCGGACCTTGTATATCTGCACCTAGAGAATGTCCTTGCTACCGCCAGAGATTTCATCCTTAGTATGGATTTCCATGTCCTGCAGAAGCTGCATTTGCCCTCTCTCTCTCGGCTGCTGATTGTCGCCCCCTTTTCAACGGTTGTTGTCCTCCTCTCTAGCATCAATATCCCCCTGGGTACGGAGGTAAGGTTGCAATGCGAACGCGACGGTCATTTGTCGCTAGACGATTACAACCTACTTTGCTTCATTCTTGCACAAAATTATAACCATGATTCCCTTCCGACAATACACTCGGCAGTCGTCAGTTTCTCTGGGTTAGCTGTCTTCTTCGGCACGTCCAAGGGCACCTATCATCCTCCCCGGTCCTATTCAATGACAACCCCCGATTGGGATTGCAATATCTTATTAGGAATTATCATTGATCTTCCTTCAACAGTGGACAATGGCATACTCGGATGTAACATCTGGGCTTGCATCCCCACAAAAAATATTCAGACCCTCCACGTAATCCGTCCTCCTTCCTGTGAAACTTTCTGGAAAGACGTGTTGGTTCATCTTCCGGAGTTGCAGCGCTTGAAGTTTGGCAGTGGTCTCATGCAAGACGATCTTGCTGCCCTCTTCCTCTCCCAGAGTGGTGATTATCCTATCGAGAATAGCAGCAGAGGTCAGATATGGGCACCAGCACTAGAGGAGTTGGAGTTGGACTGTATGAAATTTCGGAAGCGGAGCGTGTCAGATCGAATGCCGGCTGATGAATCAGACCTCTACTTGCCGCTCTTCAAAGAACTACAATTACTGTACACCGCTCTCGCTAATCGAGGAGGCTCTCGAGGTCAATTGATCATGACCAGGTGTTATGTGGATAGCGACGAATATTTCGTCAAGTATAACGTGGTCGGGAAATGGGAGGACGGTCAGTTCTATTTCGTTGATGTGCGCCGTTACTCGGATCAAAAGGTCGAACGGTTTTTGAAATGGGCCATACGCGAGCGAATACTTCTTCGTAACTCGCCGTCATGGGTCATTCCCAGATCGACCGTATAATGCTTAGAGGCGTAATTCTACTCAAAATCGAGCCATGTAGGCCACCTGCATTGAAGAATTAGATTCGAATGCGGTCCCAAATCTGCGATGGACGAACGACTAGTTTGTACATGTTACTACACCAAGTTATCATATGCTAGTACTACTCTGCTCTTTACATCCTTACTTCGCTTGTTTCTTCCCGTCACGGCTTCTGATTCCGTAGTTGAACTAACCCGATTCTTATCACTCGAGACTACTCAATCACTGAACGTACTGTTCGAAAAATCTCTAGTGTCACTCGGGACTGTCATTTCGGTTCACTGGCTCAGAATTCGCCAGACTCATGCACCAAACTTTCCCATTGTGGTTAGACGTGGATCCCGTATGTTGCTGATCGGTCTCCAGTAACAATATCATTTCAAGCCCGTATGATCCCCTTCTCTCAAGGGCCATGACGATGCCACGGCGATTTTATTGGCGATACACCTCGATAACATAGATCTCCTCGGAGTATCTACCGTAAGTACACCCTACTCCAATTCGCATCGCAGCTGTGAGACGATCACAATCAATCGAGGTCCACGGAAACACCACCTTGCAATGGACTACGATCAACGCTGCCAAATGCCTTCACGCCTTCGCGGCCCCAGCACATATCAAGGTATATCCCGGTGCGGCAAAACCGTTGTCAAGACGCGCCCCAAGGCACGCCCCCGAGATACACGGTGAGGATGGGCTCGCGGGCGTAGTCGGACTATCTTCCTCAGACAGTTCTGAGGTGCAAACGCGCCTCGCACGCAGCGAAGATGGCAAGCCCATCTCTGCGCTGCAGGGCATGACGCATGCGGTGAAAGCGACCTGGGATGAGGGCGCCGGCCGCAAAGTGATCATCGTGTCCAGCGGTCCTATGACGAACATCGCTGTGTTCATCGCTGCACATTCGGAGCTTCTAGAGGGCGTGGAACAGTTTGTGTTCATGGGAGGCGGGAACGGTTTTGGCAACGTCACGCCTGCGGCAGGTGAGCGATCTGTTCCTGAACGTTACTGTGTGGTAATGTGCTACCAGAGTTCAACATCCTCTGTGATCGTACGCGCATAGTCTCCTTGATCTATTGCGCACGACCTTGATCACACTTTTTTTCCGCACATTCAGCCGAAGCGGCCCAGATAGTAGTGAATAACCCGGTAAAGACCGTTATGGTGCCCCTCAACGTCACCCACACCGCTATCGTCAACCAACACATTCATGCGTGTCTCTGTTCGTCCAAAGCGCCACGTGATCACAACGCGTTCATCCTGCCAGAAAGCAACCTCAGAACGTTGCTGTCTTCACTGGTCACGTTCTTCGGTAAGACGTACCGCGAGGTATTCGGCTTCGAGGATGGCCCCCCACTCCACGACGCACTCACAATCGCATACGTCTCTAATCCTACCCTCTTCAAGGGTAGACGTCTCCATGTGGACGTGGAAACTCAAGGTGAACATACCACCGGAGCGACCGTCGTGGATACGTGGAACTATAGGACGTATGACGACACCTGGGGGCCAAACGGAAAGAATTGCATCGTGTTGGAGTCGCTCGAGGTCTGTCTTTACGTCATTCGAGATATCATGCCATGTTGCTAAAATGTTTTTCAGGTGGGGCTGTTCTTTGATGTTCTCGTGGATTGCGTCAACCGATGCGACGCGGTTTCTCCTCTCAACAAACAGTAAAATGTGTGAGTGTTCATTTTTTGACCTGGTCACCGACGATCTCGAGTGCCAATGTGATGATAATCTCATAGACAAGGGAGTGCAGTGAAAGCACGTAGATGTCGTCTCTGGTCTGTAGAGCGCCCGATTGTCCTTGTGCCCTGCAGACAAGCTACCTGGTTCCCCGGAACCCAAACAGGGGACGATGTACGATGCTGACATAGCTGTTCATCTTCTATGATACAGTCATCAATTCGTACATGTCCGATACGTAGACGTGCGTCATGGCGATAGTCTCACAAGTAGGGGAGGAGATAGAGATACAAGATTCGCTACATATGTCAGGAGTAGAATACGACAAAAAAAGAAGTTAGATTCACAGAACCTCCGATCACGATGTCATCACCTATGTCCGTCCTGCCGACCATCGATGAACACCTTGCTCACCGGCACTCGGATCGAGGACTGTTTGTTACGCTGCCGTCGGGTCTGTCCGTCTTTTAGAGTGCGCAGCGCCTCGTCAAGATCACCTCGGCCATGTGTCCGTTGGTGGTCGTGCCGCGAGGGAGGAACAAGCAAGCCGTTTTCTGGTTCTGTATTATTGACAGCCTGAAAAGAGAGAACTGTGATTTATGCCCTCTTCGCCCACACGAAACGCGTACCTCATTTTTGACATCCGAAGACGACGGTTGTTCAGGTGAGGAGCGCGGCGCGATATCAACGGCAGCTTTCTACAGCAAACCCGTCAAGGAAAACATGTCGGTTATTCGGACTGGACGTACCTGAAGCGATGACGAGAAAGAACATATCATACCAAAAAGATCTTCAGACCTCAAGCTATCAGGAGTATCGAACGGTTCCCCATAATAACAAAATAGTGAACTCAAATCGTTCTCCACGGAGGCTGTGAATTCCCTTAGCGCCTCGACTGCGTCGGAGAATCGAATTATGAATTCCTAAGAGAGGTCAGCACTCAGGAACTGAGAAAAAGATTGATATAGCATTACATGCATGATCTTGACAAATTGATCGTTTGCCGTCGGGTTCTTGAGTTGTTTCATCCATTGTATCTCGGCCTCGACTTTGGCGCGAGAGGCGACCGCAGACTGGACTCCTTGCGAAACGGATTGGAAAGAAACTTTTAGAAACATGAGGAATATGTTCGCGTGTCTAATGGAACGGAGCTTACTGCGAGCCGCGGACTCTAGGCTAGGCAACTCTTCAATGAAGAGCGTTGACTTGGGTTCCGTACGAAGCAACACCCGAGCGACGTAATGAAGCAAGGTTGGGCAATCAGTCGTGGCTTTCACCGTCTTTGTTTCTTTCATCTACACCCGCTTTGTGTAAGAGTTTGTACCAAGCCGAAGGACGTGCAGTACCTTAAGCAGTGCCTCCAGACGAAAACCGCGAGCCCCCCCACGGAAAGACGAACTATTCAACCTATTGCCAACAGCAAGTATAACCTGAAGAATATTTCAGATATTCCGGAGAATATTAGATTCTCACTCGTCACCTGTAATGTTCGTTTGAATAGTTGCGATGTTCGAAGCTCTCGACAAGCATCGCGCAGAGTCTTGAGGTCGGGTCGAATTTCTTCTACGTCCAGCTCGAACCGTTGGCGAAAGATCATACATTCCAGCCTTTGTGAGAGTCTTGGAATAGACATAATCTAGGTGGAATTTTAACAGACAAGTTGATTGTCGTGATATTGCCCAGACCTCATAGATAAACCTGTCAGCCTTCGCAAGCTTCGTGACGTCTCCAAAGTCTTTTATTCGTGTCATCTGAAGTGAAGACGATCGGTAAATGAGTTATAGGCGCGCAATACATCTACGAACCTCGTCGGTGGTCGGGAGTTGTTTGCTGATTGCTTTAAGGTCATCGATAGACAACACGGCGTCATCAAGATCAAGAAGAGCCTGTCTGATAGCGGGATAGCCGATCTTGAAGCGAGAGAGCATGATAGCTGTCGCACAATACATCAGCACGATGCCCAACACCAGTAAAAAGGCATCATCTCTACCCATATTGTTCGCTCTCGTAGTCTCTAAAAGCGTCGTTACGTTCTGTTTCCCTGTGGAATTGGTCAACCGCGACGGCGTTTGAGGTGTGGCATCGATCGTGAACGTAGGGTCAAGATCATCCATCCCGAATTCAGAAACCAGTGACGGCTCAGACCAAACCGTAGCGCTAATAACACCATTTTCCAACTTGTTCCAAAAGAAGGGCTTTAATCGCGGTCCAGATTGCCTTGCCTTGCTTCTGGCGTACGGAGAAGGGGTAGACGGGGGCGGAGGAGGTACGTTACCGTAAGGAGGGGGTGGTGGCGGTAAGGAAGGTATATTGTTCCCAAGGATGGATGGGGGAGGGGGTGGAGGCGGAGGCGGAGGGGGGGGGGGTGGGTCATCACCCCCGACGTTCAAAGAAGACGGAGGGGATGCCAAAGGATCCGATGAGGGTGAAAGCGAAGATCCACGTGAAACGGGGCCTGGGGGAGGTGGCGGAGGAGGAGGAGGAGGAGGAGATGTCGTTTCAAAAGACTCTACAGTTTCCGTCGCCGCAGGTAGTCCAGTCTTTCTGCCCTTTGATACCGTGACCTTTCTACGATCCGCAGGAGGAGGCGGGGGCGGCGGATTATTGACTTTAAATTCCTGTTCCCTCGACCGTCCAGCGAGGGACTGCCTGAGTACTTGAACCTCACCCCTAAGCGCAACTATCTCCACCTCCCTCTCGGACAGCTTGCCAACACATTGACTGATGAGTAATTCAATGTCCATATCGTTGGTCCCTTCATTCTTCTGATGAAGACGGGAATGTACAGACTCGAACGCGTGCTTGATGTGAAGTATCTCTTTGTCTTTATCGGACAATAAGCCAGCCATCTCGCTAATCTGCGGTATTGGGAAATCTGAGCGCAAGAACGTCAACGCTGATTTCATAGACGCACCTTTTCTTTGAGCACGGATACTTCCTCAGTGAGAATTTTTAACTTGGCTTTGTCCCTCTCCCTCCTGACCCGGTCTTCCTGGATTAGAATTGAGTTGTTGCCTCCCAATCTGACAAGGAAAGAAAAGAGTCGGCTCACAGGGTCATTTGCGTCACTCAGATGTTGAAGCTTCAGCCGATCTATTTCGCCCCGGAGATGAGTAACCTCTTTCTCCTTCTGCGTCAGTCTCTGAGCCAGAGAGCTGATTATCTACAGAACCATCCAATTGATAGTGGTTAATATCTGGAACACGAAGGAAGCGTATCGAGGTAGCGTCAACATACCTCGTTCCCAGCCTTAGCTTTCGGTTTTTGAGGCGGCGTCGGCACAGGTGACACGTCGTTTCCAATATATATGGCGGAACCTTCCTGGCGATGGCGTTCACCACCAGTGGTCTTTGGAACCGTGTTCTATGAAGAGAAGTGAGACGCCGCAAGAGAATTCTAAGTAAGGTATACCTCTCGAGCGAGATCCTCCTGTTGGTCGCACAGCTCCTGAACGTCCTTTTCCGACATACTAGCTCTCTCAATCGGAATGCTTCGCCCGCAGAGTCGTTCCACTGATCCAACGAGGGTTTGTAAGAGAGTTGTCCATGCTTGCTCGCTGATACCATACAATAGCACCACGGCAATATTATAGACGCGAAAAACACGTACGAATCCTCTATTGTAACGATGCCTTGAACAAAGTCATCTATAACAGAAAGCGTCCCGGTCTTGAGCGACCTAATGCGATGTCAGAACCGAAATCGACAAGGGTAACAAACAAGATACAAACGGGTCAGAAAGACCTTTGAAAAGGATATTAAGTTTGCGGAGGATGCTCTCCACCGTAATGCCAGCTTCCAGTAATATAGCCGCTTGCATGATCTCATTGAACAAGGTACCCGGTCCCGAGGTATCCATTGATTGCCCACGACTATCTCGCACTGCCTTCCGTGCTCGCTCACGAAATTCTTCTTCATCCTCATACTTCTCCTCTGTATACAGATCCAGTTGTATCAGCAGCGAATCTGCGGGCTTGATATACCGAAGTGCCTGAACAGGATATTGAGATCGAACTAAGGACACCAGCGTAGGACCGCTACGTACCGCAATTACTTCATTCAGACCACGTCGACTGAACTCGTCTCGTAGTACGATCCGTTCTTCTAGCGTGTGCGGACAATTCGTCAGGGCGTTTATGAGCGCCATGAAGGCCGTCCGGGCCTCCCATACTCCTTCCCCCTCCGTAGGAAACGTCACATCCGAAAGCGCAGATTCCCCGCGATCTAGTACCTTGAGAGCCGTCACTAGTGAGTGAAACCGGAAGAGTTCACTATGTGCGATCCGGTACTCAGACAACGCTGCCAAAACTGCACGATGCCCTTCATCAAGAGAGACCATACATATTGCTGCGAGAAGTTCTGCCGCCAACGCCCTGATTTTGAGAGACGTTCCATGGAGGGAGTATGCAATATGCGTGACGATAGTTGGCGATAAAAGGACGGCATCGAACCCAGGCTATTGAGAAAAGCATTTGATTCTTGGCGTCGTAGTCGACCCATTTTCGACGACTTACCTCGGTATTCAGAAGGACTCTCAACGACCTGATTACCTCTAGGAGAACGCTATTCTCGCTATCAGTAAGAGCCTTCCTCTTGCCACTCTTTCCTACTAGTGAAGAGAGCAGACCGCTGATAGCAATAATACCTTCTTCAGCTATAAAAGTTTCGATCCAGGGCAACTTGGCAGTGGACAAATGCACTCGTAACGAGATAAGATGTTTTGCGAGTTTAGGTTCCACGTTCCTCGATTTGCGAATACCATCCACGTAAGAACGGGCAGAAGTTGAATCTTCATTGTCCTTGGTCGCCTCACCACCCAAAGCTGCCCACCAAGTGCTAAACATGCTTCCGGTGGTCTGGCTTTGCATGGGCTGCACGTCTTCTTCCATCTTATCTGAAGAAATAGATATGCTAGGCCCTGTCGCGAATTCGCCGCTCGCACGGCCCTTAGTGTTGCCACTCGGAGGGGGCGGAGAAGCTGTCGCGCCCCACGTGGGAAACGTCGAGAGTCGTTTGAAGAGACCCGACTCGCCACTGAACCGTGGAACAAGCCGGGGGAGAAGACTACTCCCACTAGAAGGACCGTATGTTGCGGAGGACACTGGTGAAGTTGGAGGACCAGTACCAACTGAATTCACTCGCACTTGGTCCATGAAGTGTCGCTTCTTCTCCTGCGACATAGAATACATATTCGCCCTCGCATCACCCTTGACACCCAACAAGTCCTTGAAAATAGAGTTTCATTATCAGATTGAAAGTCAAGGTCCCTGCTTACCATGCAGCGTTCAAACTCTTCCAAGTTGAAGTCATCTAAATCGGCACTTTCTCTTGTCTCCCGGCTTCCGCCGGTATTCTGCTGAACGAGTAAAGGTTCGCTAACGCTCTTTCGATTGCCGGTAGGTGTCGCAATGACTGTCGACGTCGTCGCAGGTGCAGGGTGGGACCAGCCAGGCAACAAGCTCGTGAGCCGACTTTGAGCAAGTGAGCTTCGCCACTCGGAAGACCCTGTCACCGCCGAACTCGCAGCAGTGAAATGAGTTAGCGATCCAGCACCAGACTTGCTTTGCTTCGCGGTACCCTCCCCATCCTCGACTGCTGAGCTTTCGGTCTCTACACACAATGCGGCGTCAGTCGAAGATGAAAAACGTGACTGCATTGAGGAGGAGCGCGGTTTGCGACGGAACCATTGATCTGGGATGCAGAATCGGAAGGACCGCGGATTCTCGGAAGACCCCAGTGCGTCGATTATGAACGCAGAGTCAGGCAGTTGTGTAGCTTATCACTCAAGTTAGCCGACCCTAGTAGCGACCAGGAGTCACTGCCCGCGCACCTTGATTTCCAGTAAGCGCCTCAAGCACGTAATCAACCTTTCCGCCTCCACGGGAGGATGGGAGAACCTTGAATAGCCCAAGTTCTTGGACGACATTAGTGATGACATCTTTGATGGTAGTGTCCCTCCCAAAGAAGACGGTCCATTCAAACCCATCGTTGACTTCCAGTATGCGCAAAAAGGAAAGTGTTAAGGAGTGAAGAGGATGTCGGGCGACGAGCCGCAGCACAGGTGCATGAAGCTGAGTGGTCAACAGGAACACATCGCTGCTTGGGCTGTTCAAGAGCGGGGCGAGAGGCGAGGTGGGTTCAAGGATGCCTAAAAGCACAAAGACAGCGGCCCAACGTAAACGAGTGGCATCCCGGATATTCGCCAAGATCTCACCGTCACCGAGAGTCAGCAGCTCTCTTTCATCCCACACACGACCTGGTTTTTCCTTCCGTACATGCTGAAGAGCCCAAGCAGAAGGCGCTACTACATCAAGTACTGTGCATTTGACTTCATCCAGTTGGATTAGGGTTTCGATAAGATCTTGTGCTGTGGTATCTGGTGATATGACGGGGTGTTGCAAGCTGCCGTCTAGCAACAACACTGGGATAGTTGCGACAGCAGGCTCATCCGTTGCCATTCCTTGGAGCGTTCAGTGTTGCTGAGTTTGACCTACCACGCTGCATTGACGTCGGATATTGCGGCGGCAGTGTCCAACGATCGAGCCACGCGACAAGCATTTCAAAAGTTTCTCGAGCTTATTAGATTCCACCCAGGAGATGCGATCACACAAGATACAACAACAAAACAATAGGTTAACCCAACATGCAGATCAGTGACGACGAACCGAGATCCAGGCCCGCTCATGTATGAGAAGACTCTCCCCCTTCTGTATCCACCGAAGGATGCACCATGTAGTATACACGATCGTTCTCTCCAGGCTGCCCTGAAGAGGAAGACTGTTGCACCGTTCCATCACTGGCAGACCCTGGCAGCGAATCTTGCACATCCCCGCGAACTTCCAAAAGGAACTTGTCCTATCAAAGAACACAATACAGTGAACCAAGGATCAGAAAATGAAGCCTTCGTACCTTCACCAGCTTCCTTAACAGCTTCATGATAAGCTCCTTTTCGTACTCTAGCTCTTCAACGTCCTGTACCTCTGATTCCTTGAGTTCAAGGTACCAGTCAATGAGCTCATCCCTGTCGATCCCTTGTCCAGTCTCTCGTTCCACCGCAGAAATATGCAGTACCACCAGGCTCTGCAACGTCATGTATTTGTCGTGGGTAATAACCATCCGTCGTCTTGGCTGAGGTGGGGCAGGTACCGGTGCTTCTGGCAATGAACTCCCCGCGCGTGGTGTCGATGACGGTCCAGCACCACTGCTTGTCGCCACACGGCTCAGTCCCATTGAACTTTCTTCGGCAGCATCCATCGCTTCAATCTCAGCAGACGACATCACTACGTCCTGGCTCTCGTCGAGCTCGCTCGCACCTTGCACCGCGTTCCCACTGGCGCCACGCTCGCCCTCGAGTTCTTCCTCATCAAAGTCGATATCATCCTGTTCGACATGAATGATAGACTGTCGCAAAAGAGTGTATGCCTCGCGCACGAACGCTGGTGTTATCTCAGACGTGCAGTTCGCGCGGGCGATGGCTTCGCTGAGACGGATCATGCTTTCCAGCTGACGGACGGTAATCCGATACGAATTTCGACCCACACCACTGGCGTCGTCTTGCCTCAAGATCCTGTACTTCTCGACCAAGACATCCGCTGCTTCAGGTGTGAGCTACGAGAGGTCAGCGAAAGCCTCGAGCTCAAATACCTCTGTCCTTACCTTGGGGTTGAATGTCCGCGCATAGCGAATATAACGCTGCAGGGCCTCCGTGCTGAATTCTGGGTTGATGGCTTCGTCTTGGAAACGATGCACGTTGACGATATGTTTGGCGATGTTTAAATCCGTCTTTTCATCGCACTCGTCAAGGACCACAAAGAACATATCAAACCTACTCATGATCGGGGCGCTCATAGCAAGGTTTGCCCTAAGTGTTTTCTTTCGGTCGTATCGTCCGGCAACAGGATTCGCAGCAGCCAAAATCGAAGTTCGAGCATTGAGTGTAGCGTGGATACCAGCCTTGGCGATGGATATCGTCTGCTGTTCCATCGCTTCGTGAATGGCCACCTGATCCGAAATATCCATCTTGTCAAATTCGTCAATGGCACATATACCATTGTCCGCGAGCATCAGAGCACCAGCCTCGATGGTAAAGTCGCCCGTTTCTTCATCCTTCACTACTGCTGCTGTAAGGCCAGCAGCAGAAGATGCCTTCCCCGAAGTGTAGACTGCACGAGGCAAGAAGGAACAGATGTACCTGGCAGACATGGTCGGTTTGCGCTCATTGGATAGAAGCAATTGATACTCACTTTAGGAACTGTGACTTTGATGTCGAGGGATCTCCAACAATGCAGATGTTAATGTCACCGCGCAAGTGCATCCCTTCCGCGGTTTGTTTGTGCACGCCACCCATTAATTGCAGCAAGAGCCCTTTCTTCACGATCTCATGACCGTACACTGTTGGCGCTATGGACTCCACCAAACGTGAGTATATATGATCCGAGTCAATCATGCTCTTGAGTTCATCAAACTCGGGCTCAGTCAAAGATCTGAGGAAAGCTTGTCCATCTTCTTCTCCATCCTCTTCTTCACCACGAACATTGGTACCACCCTGTAGTGGGTATCAGTCTGTGTGCTCATACGCGTATATGTCACTCACTCGACCATCAGCGTCATGTACCATGCACGCCAAAAAGGCTGTTTTATATTGCAGATCTCGCACACCAAGACTCTTCAGGCCGGTTACACCACTGGTAACCCCTCCCGTCGCAGCATTCGCGCCGCTTTTGCTGGCCTCCCGCATAAGCTCCGCCTTGTTTCCACCGGGTAGTCCGAGTTGGCTGACATCTGGCACGACGATGAATGTACCTGTAAATACACATTTATCTCCAGCCTTTGCCCGTTCAACGAGCTCAGACCGAAGGATGACATCAAGGGACCGCGGCATAGAGCCAGTCGGTATTTCCGAAGGGTTTTCTTGAATGCGCACTTTTTGCCAATCAGTGAACTTGGAACTGTCGATCTGCAGTTGCCATCCAGTGCGGTTACCGCAGGTTGGGTTGGGACATAAGCTGGGCTACATGTCAGGCAGTTAGGGCGGCACTGGCTGCCAAGTGTTGAAATCGCACCTCGGTATATTTGAACTGTTGTTCTATCTCATTGACGAGACCACCACAAGCTTCACAAATGAAACTCCCGTATAATAGCTCAGGCCTGACCTCACTTGTCCGCGTCACAGTACCACTGATACTCATCAGAGTACCGATTTTATCTGTGCGTAGATCCCGGATACCCGAGACCAATGGAAGGTGGTAGAATGCAATATTGAATTCGCGTGACTGAAGGTTCGAGGAGTCCGTAGTAGCAGCGGTCGGGTTTATTTTGAGATATTCGGGTTCATACTCTGCAACCAAGTTGTGAAGCGCGCGGCGCAGGTAAGGAAGGAATCTGTAGTACTGCTTCTGGATTGCATCAGCAAGGACGTCGTCCCTCTGCAAAAGGTGACCATAATCCACGTAAAGCGTCGTGATTTCGTATTCCCGCATAGTGTGGACCTGCTGGACATACACCAGCTCTCCGTCGACCACCTCAGGTAGGCCACCATCAGATGCGGGCGTAGACGGTAATGCGATATCTTCCGTAAAACTAGATCACGACATGGTAAGGAAGGTCAGAACATCCATTCAACAGCCACTCACGTTTTCAGAAACGTCTCAAAACTTTCGCATACACTCTCGCCAACCGCATCCCTGACCATCGGGACGTCACCACCTGGTTGATTTCTAGGCCTTCGCTTCCGTCTGGCACCCGCTTCCTCTCCCTGAGCTTCTTGTGCTTCGCTGTTGCCAAACGCCAGGGCATCCGTTGGCGGCCGTCTACCCGATCTTGGGGTGCCATTAGACGAGGCTGTTGGATTTGGTGCACTGCTCGGGGGCAACGACGATCTCGGAGCTGGCGGCGACGACAACCCATCGAAGTCCATCACGCTTCTTTCTGTTGGTGGATATCTGAAAAGTCAAGAAGCGAAATCGCGACGCGACAAGACTCGTTTAGCGCGAGACTGCCTGCCCTAAACTGGCCGTCTTCGGATGATCACGTGTCCGCTTTGCTTTCCCCATTTGACGTGTTGGAGAGGCCCGCGAGAGCAAGTCATATATTATCAGACTGAGTTAAACGTTCCGTTTCAACCCTCATCATGACCGCAACGGGCGACTCACTAGATGCATTAGACCCCGCATACGTTGCGGACGTTTTGTCCAAACCACCATTTATACAAATATCTGGCGTATGCAACGTTCGGGACCTAGGGTCCTACCCAACGACTACACCCAATATCATCACAAAGCCAGGCTATGCCTTTCGCGGAGCAGAAGTCTCCCATATCACGGAACAAGGTTTTCTCTGTCGACTGTTATACTAAGCTGGACTGACTCCTCACACCGTGTTCGCCAGGCATTCAGCAGATGAGGACACTCGGAATCACGACTGTGTTTGATCTGAGGTCTGATCCAGAAATGTTGAAATATAGCACTCCAATACCCACCATCGAGGGTGTGCAAATACAGCGTGTGCCTGTGTTTAGGAACGAAGACTACAGCCCGGAAGTCATGGCGAGGTGCGTTGCCGCAAGTCTCTGCCCTCTTCGCTCGCAAGCCTCATCTTTGCAGAAAATTTGAATTGTATGCAAGCGGCACTACGGAGGTATAGCGGCCAATGGCTATCACTCATGCAAGCGCTCGCTATTGACCACTTCTCAGGCGTTTATGAAATTGTATTCCCAAATATTCGACCATGGTGGTCACGCATTCGGCACTATCCTCCGACACGTTCGAGATAGGCCAAACGCACCGTTCCTTTTCCACTGTACAGGTCTGTCTCGGCAAATCATCGTGTAGCGCTCATGAAAGTTTACAGGATATCGCTTAGCGGGGAAAGATCGCACCGGCATCGCTGCTGCCATTCTGCTCAGGGTACGATAACCCCAAACGCCAAGTCACCTAATCAACGCTCATCCCTACGTAGCTCGCAGGCGTGGAGGACCACTTCATCTGTCATGATTATTCTCTGACACGAATAGGGCGCGAACCAGATCGTGAAAAAGTCCTTGGACGGCTCTTGAAAGAGCCCCTGTTCGCAGCCAATTCCCACCTGGCGCTCCGGATGCTCACCTCGCGGTAGATATAAATTCGGTAGCCCTCGTTTCGCACGCACCGGCTCACTACGCATATCAGATATGAAACGATGCGCGCAGCGCTGGATTTACTTAGGGACAAGTATGGCGGCGTAGAATCCTATGTGAAGAATTGCTGTGGATTGAGCGATGAAGATATATCAATTATTCGGTCAAACCTGGTCGTACCCACCAGAGCACGCATGTGAAGATGTCTGTTTGTTGCATATGTCTACGACTTTCCATCACGCTATATATAACATTTCTCACCGTCGAAGTTTCGATATCAAGGCCGGCTGTGCCCCTATAGCTAGGGTCATAAGCTTGTGAGAGTGAGACTGACTCATTCATGTCAACAGGAGACTCTATTTTCCCAGAGTAATCTAAGTCAAATTGGCTTCACACGTAAATACGTTCCATTCGATCAATATGACACTATTTTATGATACAGTCCCTCGAAAAATCATTGAAAAGAGTCCCAGGCATGGAAAGACCCTAATGCCATCCTCAACCCTTCCGCGGACCCAACGTCATAGGGCCCAGCGGTCCCGGCCGCCGCTGCCTTTGCTGCTGCATTGCCAGCCCGCTCCCCGAACTTATCATACCCGAAAGCGACGCCCCCTGTCCTCCCATCGCCGTTGACAACAACCCATTCTGCCTCGCCTTTGGATTCAATGGTGACAGCGCAGGCCGTCCCGCCCCCGTCCCTGCCCCTGCCAGAGGCACCGGATCGACACGTCGCCGTACGGTTGACCCCCCTACAGCCCCACTTTCATTATCCCCAAACTTTGACGTCGACTGTGCGGCCTTATCATCAAATCCACCAAAAGGAAGACTGTCCACTCCAAGAGCCAGTCGACGCGCCTTCTCATGCTTGGCCTGTACAGCTCGAAAATGGCTCAGTAATTCCTGCCATTTAATCTCGCTTTGTCCAATCTTGGAGCGCGCAGCTATCGAGGAGACAGTCCTACCCAGACAAGATCGCGTTAGGAGGGAAGAGAGCGTAGTTTGTTTGGCGGACGTACGACTTTGGCGCAATGTGTAGAAAACCTGCAGAGTTAACGGCGTTTAGGCGATTACGAAGGGACACAAATGCACTGCTTTGTGGCAACAGCATGAGGAGACCATATAGACACTTGAACAAATACGGGTGTCGCTCAGGTTCGAGGAGTTGAAGACGAAGATCTTCAGTGGCCACTTAGCAGAAAGTAAACGTGGTCGAAGGAGAAAACATTACATGTGAACACGGGGGACTCAATTAGCTGGACTAGCTTATCAATTTGCACTAACATAGCCACAGTCATCTCAAGATCGGCACTAGGTAGCAGTGAATCAG
>JBBPKO010000262.1:0-29966 GCA_038089295.1 Xerocomus amazonicus
TGGGGGTCATCGGTGGGATGCTGAAGGAGCAGTTGGACCGGCAAAACATAGCTCGTGCCGCGGCTGGGCCTAGCTTCTTACCCATGGCGAGTATGGACGACCCTTCGCCACCGCCTCCTTCCATGGCCCCATCCACAAGTCAGGCATCCAGCTCCGCCCCACCGGCCCCACCGCCGTCTTTTCGGCCGAGCGAGCCACCCAAAAAGAAGAAGGAACGCTCCAAGCGACCTCCACCCGTGAAATCATTGGCAGAAGATGAACTTCCGAATCGGGGTGTTGTACAACGTGATGCCGGCGTGTCCGATGAGGTATGGAATCAGCTTAGGGCTGCCATCAAGGCGGAGCAGCAAGCGAAAAGAAACGCCGTGGAAGAGGAACGGCATCTCGCACAGGCGGCCGAGGAGGCCGAGAGAGAGAACCAGATGGCACAACAGCGTGCCGCTGAGCTGCAACGTGCCATGGCTGCAGCCAAGGACGAAGTAAAAGAACTTACCGGAAGTGAACTCGAGGAAGCGCGTCGTCGTGCAGCAGAGGTCAAGGCAGCAAGGGAAAGGGCCATCGTTGAATTGAACAGAAAGCGAAGGGAAGAGGAGGAAAAAAGGAAGAAAGAACAGGAGATACAGCAGAAGCTCCAACGTATGGGAGTTTGTGTTGCCGGATTTCGGTGGATAAAACAGGGCGGTGGGTACAGGTGTGCAGGCGGCGCACATTTCGTCACAGATCAACAGCTGGGATTGTAGTGGTTGCTAGGTGGAGCCTACGACGTCGATGTGTATCAGTAAGGGGGTGGTTATAGTATTTAGCCGCGCATGTATTCCATGAAGTGGTTCTACCTTGCATTCAACCGGCTGGGTCGCGACAAAATGTGATTCGAGTTCCCAGAATTCGTACCCGAAAGACGACTCGGATCCAGGAGACACAATACATTGACGTGTTCATCTAATATTACACCCGCTACTGGCTTCGTTGTGGTCTCGAGAGCTCGGTGCGACGTCAGTGGATCTTTCCGTGCACCGCCGTTTAAAATCTACACTAGATGTTCAGAAAAGGTCTAGTAACATCATCTCCCCATCACTCACCACGTTCCCGCTCTGATTGCTCGTTTGTGACATGCACCAGAGAACCGTTCCGTTGGGTGGTGATCGCCATCAGGAATTTTACAAGGATCTAATTCAGCTAATTTCGGCTGATTTCGGCTAAATTTCAACTAATTTCGCCAAGTTTGGCTAACCTTCAACTAATTTCAACTAATTGCATGAAATTAGTCAAAATTAGCAAAATAGATCCTTGTAAAATTCCTACCAATTGTCACCTCGAGTGTACTGGAGCAAAAGATTTGCAGCGTCGATGATGTGTCCATCCGTATACATATCTCCGATGGTGTGCATGAACAGCCTGTTGGGAATTGGCAGGCTCGGCGCGGAGTCGCTAGACAATTTTGGGGGGATTCACTAGAGAATGTGACTGAGGGGCCCTCGAGGGGGAGGAGGTAAAACAAAGGGGGTGATTTGTAGCGTTCAGTGTCGCGCGATGGTTGTTGAATGACAAGATACCCCAAGTCGATGGACACAGATCAGCTTGGTTGAAAATACCGATGATGGTCTTTTTCTGTTCCGAGCCAGGATTCGTCTCAGAATTACCACCAACGAAGAATTGGGGAGGCATGTTTCTACGATTTCTGACAGGAACGGTGGTGACGACGATTTTGAAGATCGATCGGGGGCATCGGTCGTCGTCCCCGTCCAATTGAGGAGTTAGTGGGGCCCTCGGGCCCTACCGGTGATTGATATGTGCCAATAATCATCTCACCGAGACAATACGGACAATCTACCTACTACCTATATACTTCGGGTGATGGTAATAGGCTGAGGTCCATTCCGGCTATATGACATCAGAGAATAATGTATCCGTCAATGACGAGAAGATAAAAAGTATCTAGGTAGCGATAGCGGTACGTAGGAGCTTGAACAAATGGTGTTTGGTACGACCGTTACTGGGCACATCTTGCCCGATTGATCATTCTCATACTACACCATGCTCTCACGCCGCCTGGCATTAAAATGTTCCGAACGCCTGTCTAGCTGTAACTACCTAGAGCGCTCCTAATGTGATTTTCCATGCTCTTCCTTTGGTGTATGACCTGGATGTCACCGATATCATCCTATAAGAGAAATAACCAGGGCGTAAAACTGCACAGACCTCTTTTTCTCATCCAGCTCCCGAAATGTCATCCCTTACCCGCAAGGTTTGGTTGATCACGGGTATGTCCCGCTCATTAACAAGGACAATCGCCCACTTTGTTCCACAGGTACCTCGTCAGGTTTTGGACGTCGACTGGTGAACATCATCCTCGCCCGTGGCGAACGCGCTATTGCGACGACGAGAACGCTGCACGATGCCATCCACTTTCTTGAGGGCCCAGCGATGAAATTTGCATCCAACCTTCACTGCGCAGAACTCGACATTACCGTCGGAACAGAGCGAGTAAAAGAACGTATTGACACAATCATTCAAGCATCCGGATGGGGCACCGTAGACGTGCTCGTCAACAATGCAGGAATAGCGGTTCCTGCATTCATCGAGGAAGGAGGGTATGTCCCCCACTGCGAAGAAAGCTGTGGTGGCGTGACATGGATGCTTCATGCATCGCAGGGCCAGAGTACTGCACCTACAGTATGCGACAAATGTCTTTGGAACGCTCGACGTCACCACAGCAGTATTGCCCTACATGCGCAAACGTGGGTCTATTGACATTGTTCCTGTGCAGAATCATTGATACTTGGCTGGCAGAGGGAAGCGGGACCGTCGTCACGATCGGCAGCCGCAGTGTATGGAGGCCAGAGGTCAAGGTACGGTGCCCATCATATCCGGTGTTCCTCGCCTGACCTACGTTCGGTTGCAAAGGGAATGGGTGTGTTGCATTACATCATCCAAAATATCCGCATTACTTGACCGGATGCCTCTTTCAGCGTTCTATGCATCATCCAAGGCAGCAATACATAGTAAAGACCGATTGATTCCAAATGACTGCGTTTGCTCACCCTCGCCCATACCTAGCCATCGCAGAAACCATGGCCGTCGAGCTCGAGCCATTTGGCGTCCGCGTGCTCCTCGTTGAACCAGGCTCATTTCGCACGGAAAAGATCTACCGGCACAAATTCGACGACGAGAACGCGATTCATGATTACGATGACAAGCGAGGGCCGGCAGCAAAGGCATTCAAGGCACCAGCGGGGAACCAACCTGGCGACCCGGACAAGGCAATGAAGGCACTTGTTGAAGTCATCTATGGAGAGGGTCGCGCACAAGGCAAGCCGTGGCCGTTGTATCTCGTGCTGGGTGCGGATGCGGAGCGCGATGTGAGAAACAAGTGTGTGCGGATGATCAGTCACCTTGATGAATGGAGTGAGATAGTCAAAGACGTCGATTTAGACGGTCTAGTTAAAGTGTAGAGAGTACAAATTCACGCACCGTTGAAAGGATGAGCAGAAAGTTCGTTCTCCGCCGACATGGCAAGAAACTGGACAACGATCACTGTATCACCTCTCCCTGGCCTTGACTTACCTCGAGTCCATTAAACGAGTCGTCCAAAGGGTATGAACGAATACTTGAATGAAGCAGAAGCATGCCGACGAACAACTACGACAAGCGGAGAACACAGAGATGCGCTACGAGATACGCACAGCAGAGGGAAACGTCCTTTTGACTAGAGTCGTTGATCCGCGCTGCAGAATCGAGTCAGACGCACCAGCATTGGCAGTCTGGGTCAGGTCTTCTTCTTTCTGTTGGGCTCTGCATTGAGAGCCGGTGAGCTGAATACGGGACTGCCGGCTAGTTTTCTCGATGAATTTGATTGGAATGTGTTGTTACCCGCTAGACAGATGTGCCATGCTCTGTCATCGTGAATGGGACTGCGAGCTTCCACTGGTAGTCAAAAGGGGGCCATCAAGTGAAAACTTGACCGTCCGAGCATACTTGTCCTGTTCCGTGACGTCGAGTAGTTAGTTTTTCGCCAGCCTGGTTGCGATTTTAGTCGAGTTTGGTATAAAAAAAAAAAAAAAGCAAACGGGTTCAGCGAACTCTTGTGTGCTCTGAACTCGTCATTACCTTGGCCATGCCATGTGCCAGTGACGATCTACTTGTCATCTTGTGAGACTACAATTTTCTTAATAGCACCCTCCGTGTTCATTAAGGCACACACCTCGTGGCCATCTTCCAAACTCCAACACTGAATATTCTTATCTCCGTGATATGCTCGCCATCAACGACGAATGCCATGTCATCTTCAGAATCAATTTCGATCTGTTAAACACCCTGTGGTTCATTTCGTTCAACTCTCTCATCTCCTTTACCAATACTTTATCTGTCATTCTCGTCGTGTTCTTTTCCGACTGCCCTTCGAAGATAATTGTTGATTTTCCTCTTCTCACCAATATTTCTATCTCGCTGCTCCGCATACTCACCTGGAATACGACTGGAATGGTGAAAGAAAGATGTCCTCACAAACAGCGTCTACCACGCAGGTTTCTTATCCTACACGATCGCTGCCTCGTGCTATGCGCCCTTATCATTAGCATCACGAGAAACGGTTTACTAGGTTAGTCCTAACGACGTCCATCATCGGTCCCCTATTGCGCCAAGCTCGTGTTCAACTTCGAGTGTGCTCGTACCTCCCTGTCCTCGTTGTCGTTTGGTAGAAGTTTCGTGGATAACCGTCTCTTGCATACAGAGGGTCATTCAGCGCGTAGTTCTATTGGATGAACTCGATGATCGACGTGGTGTGGACTGTTCACAGACGACGGTCGGGACTCGGGGTCGATCTCAGCATCGTTCTCGTACCCGTCGTCGTCTTGATGGTGTTTAAACGATCACGTGGGTTAAGCTCAAGTAGTTATGTTTCCGAGGGTCAGCCTATGGCTTTCCCCACTCAACCATGTCCCGCATCGCTAGTGTCTGTGTCCGGTGCTGCAGTCTTGCCCAATTCAATGCTATGAAGTGTGCCATCTGACGTCTAGGACAGGCCTGAGCCCTCTTGCGACGTCCAGTGCGCGACACCTTCTATATCCGTCACATCACCCGCGACGCCGACTACACCAACGATTGCTTGCTATACTTGACCACCTCGAATTAAAACCTACCTTATCGGCATGTGGGTCGGCCTTTGGCGTGATCCAGGTGTTGACCCTGTCTCCGAGCCACATCGGTACGTACAGCTCTGTTCTGAACTGCCAGGCATGGAGGTGTCAACCAGATACCCAAGATCGGACGTACTCGCATGCGAGATCAACGATCCGCGTTTCCTGGCCTCGTACCGTCGGTGTATTCGATATCAATCATCCATTTCGCTGCACGTTTAGCCTTCTAGATTTTTGCGCCTTGACCAGCTTGCATCTGATACATTCATCGTTCTGGTCAGGTCTCTCGGTTCTGGTAAGTTTTACTTTGCACCTCGTCTTGTCCACGCACTCATTGATCCGATTCCTCAGTGTTACCTAACCCGTCTACGGTCCAAGGAATGGTACATTCATCATAATCCAATTTTGCTCTTGTATCAAATGTATCTCGGTGAACCGTGGACTTGTGATCGGTAGAGCCAAAAACCACCTTGTGAAATGGATACGATATACTTCCCTTTCCTACGTCGAATGGCCCGGCATCAGCCACCAGCCATGGCCACATGTGTCCACTACACATTCGGCCCCAAGTGGGTGTGGTATCGGATGGACATTATATAGCATGTCCGCTTGGATTCGTGTCATCTTTCAAATATGAACTTCACGATGATCCATAGTCAAACACCGTCGGTGTGCCTCAGCGCTTACAGTTTTGTCACCACCCAACTGATTGAATGCATGGTAAGACAACTTCGTTGAATGGAAGCGAGATGCGTCGTTTCGACTCTAGAGATGCAGAACAAAAACAACTCAGATGCTGCGCCTCTTCATCAGTGCGCATGGGCTTTGTAGCCTCGGCACCCAGCGACCACTACAATTCTAGCTGTCGATCTGTGACGAAATGCGAACCACCCGCACACCTGTACCCACCACTCTGCCTTATCCACCGATATCCCTCGTCACAAACACTCATCTGTTGGAGCTCCCGCTGTATCTCCTGTTCCTTCCTCTTTTCGTCCTCCTCCCTTTGCTTCCTCTTCAGTTCAGCAACGGCCCTTTCGCCCGCTGCCTTGATCGCCTGCTCGTTTATGACATTTGTGTCTGCAATGAGCTCGCTCTGGATGCGCCGAGGATGCTCGATTGCTTCGAAATCATTACCAGCATCCTCGAGAGCGTCACATATCGCACGATAAATGACGAATTTTGAGAGGTTGAACTGAATGGATATATATATTAACGTGACGAATATAATGTCATCTACAGCGCACCTTGTTAGAACCTTCCAGTGCCTCGTTCATCTTTTCCCACTTGGTCAGTAGACCATCCGGAGTGGACGGGTGGAGGGAGAGCGCAGTAGTATAGGCGTCGAGCGCCTCTTTGTATTTCTTGGTCGCCGACGCCTTGTCACCAATCGTTTCGAGCGCAGTGACGCATTTGTTTGGAAACCCTGAGAGCAACAGTCAAAACAATCTTCACTACATTGAACATGATGAAAACCCTACCGGAGAGCCAGTCCACGATGACCACGTCGGCATCGGCCTCATCCGATATAGACCCGTCATACTCGAGGAAAAGTTTCGCAGCTTCAATGACGTGGCCGTCCGCATACAATGTTTCACACCGGTGCTTCTGTTGGTGTACACGAATTATATGCTGGGAACTGGCAAGTTCGGCACGGAGTTGTCGGTTGGTTTTCTCCAAGTCCGCTGATGGGTGTGAACGAACGAAAACTAGCAAGTCAGAATACGCACCGACATCCACACACAATGACCGGATAGTCTGGCCTAGGTCATCTTCCTTTTGCTGAAGTATGTGTTCAGAGTCTGCGAGCTGAGCACGGAGCTGTCGATTGGTTTTCTCGAGATTCGCTGACCAATGTGAACGGACGAAAGCTAATCAGTCAGAGTACGCACTCATATTCTCACGTTGTGACCGGATGGTCTCGTTCAATGCATCTTCCTTCTGTTGCGCTATGCAATGTGAGTCGGCGAGCTGAGCACAGAGTTGTTGGATAGTCTTCTCGAGAACCGCTGATGAATGTGGATGACCGAGAATTGTAACAGAAAGCCGCGTTGACGGTGAGAACGAACGCACCAGAGACACTTTTCTGCCTATGAAGATCTGCACGTAACGAGCTCGTGGCGTCGTTTTCCACTCCAGCTCCTAAAATATAGATTTCGTAGATGCAAAGCAAGGCCAACAAACATACATACCATCCGTTCTACCGCTTGACTGTTCGAGAAAATCTTCTGCTTTGGGGGATTGATTAATCTCGTGTGTTTCCTGTTCAGGGTTTATGAGAACGACGCCTACATGTTTCGGGGTACGTCCACTTACAATGCAGGGAGGGGAAAACATATCGCGTAGATTGCACAACATGATTTTCTTGTCTCCAGCAATGACAAGGTCATGGTCTCCTGAGATCGCAATGGACCGAATAGAATGAGGATGATGAATGAGAGAGCCAATTTGTTGATGCGTAGAAGTGTCCCATAGGGAGACTGATGAATCCGTGCTAGCTGCGATGAATGCACCGTTGTTTCCTAGCGAGATCCACTGTGCTTCGTTACTGTGAACGCACCATCTGGAGAGGATTGTCCCAGAGGTAACATCGATATGGCGGATATTACCTCCACCAGAGAGGGCAAAGAGTTGCTCGCCGTCGCTGGTCCAGGCAACAGACCAACAATCCATTGAAATGTTTTTGACGAGGTGACCACTCTGAGTTTTGTAGATTCGAAGAGAGCCATTGTCATTCCTCTCCGAACCAGTAGCAAGGAGAGAGCCGTTAGGTGAAAACTTGACTGTTCGAACCCAGGCATCGTACTTGAATTTGCGCAGTAGTTTTCTAGTCGAGCGCGACAAGACATGGACAGCTTTCCCCGATCCAGCTGCGATTGTCGTCGCATCCGATGAGATGTCCAATGCGTCCACGGAAGTCTGGAAGTCCGATCTGATCTTGGTCACCTTTTTGCGGTTCTCCGCATCCAACATGATCACTTGGCCAAAGTATGTCCCAGCGACGATCCACTTGCCATCTTGTGAGACTGCGATGCTCTCAACAATACTGAGCCGCACATCCGTTGGAGTCCCCATTTCGTTTCCATCTTCCACATGCCAACATCGGATCTTGCTGAAGCCACCGGCCACGACATGCTTGCCGTCAGGAAGAAACGCGACTGCACGCATATCATCTTCGCAATCGATTTCGATCTGTTTCTGTTCGACAACGCTCTATGGTTTGCCTTCATTCAACATCGAAGCACCCTTTGCCTTACTTACCATTGCTTTATCTGTCATTCTCGTCGCGCCTCTTTGCAAGCTGCTCCTGATCGGCTCGATTCGCCTTTTTTCATCAGTATTTCCGTGTCATTGCTTCGTACTCATTATTTCTTGTCCACTGGAACACCCTCGCCTGGGTACTGGAACGGGGAAAGGAAAAACGCCCTCAAGAACTCTGCCTAGCACGCACGTTTCTCGTCCGCCCAATCGCCCCGTGTTCCGGCTGTGCACCCTTATCGCTTGCATCGCGAGAAACCGTTTACTAAGTTGGGTCCAAGTCTTGCACCCATCATCGGTGCACCGGACTCGTGTTCAGCTTCGAGCGCGTCCGCACGCCACCGTCTTGTCATCTCGTGATAGGCACAATACTTGCATCCGCCATAACCATCTTTCCCGTGCGGCATTGACGGCTGCAGTCCATCGCCATCTACGAATCGGGCCAGTGGGTCATCGACAAGCTTGAATCAAGTTGGAGAGGAGGATGAAGCAGGTACATTCCGTCGAAGCTACGGCACTTGTGGGGGTCAGATAGGATCATACACATACACAGAAGACGACGCACTAGTAATGTGATGCAAAGGACCTTGTAGGAAAAAAGAAATTATGAAGAGCAGCTCTGCGAGCAGTCCGAGGTTGCAGAGGGCAATGGTCGACAGTGGAGTCCAACCGCTGTCCTCGCACGTCTTTCAAACCCTCTTGCTCGGTTGTGACGGCAGTAAGGAGATCCCTGGATGACCTCCCTTCGATGGCAAGGTACGTACAAACTTACCCTCGATGCTTGGCATTTTCTCAGTACTACACGTTGTACACGGGCGCATGGACGATTCTTGGCGCGCTTATGCTGCTTGCAACGTGACCTTTCCTCCCAGATATACTTGGGTAATGGACCAACATGTTAATCCGTGTCATAACGTAGCGTGTACTATGAGATCGTCCATCATCGTAACCCACGAGACTACAGTCAATTTTCACACAACAAAATCGCGCACGATATGCTCGCCACCAGCAAGAACTACAAATAACGGCTGATTTCGATCCGATCCGTTCTTGTTTGGCGAAGCTCTCAATTCTGTTTTCGCTCAGTCGCTTTGTCTTACTTACAAATTGCTTCATCTGTCCATCTGCTGCTCGAAAATGGCAACGGGTTCCACATACTCACTATTCCCCGTTTACTAAGAGCCGGGACGGGGAAAGGAAGAATTTTATCCCACAAACTCCGCCTGGTCACCGATGTTTCCCATCTCGTGCAATTATCTTGTGCTCCGGTTGGGCACCCTTCTTGTGATTAGAAATGATGAATCCAATCTTTATAATCCGTATCCATAGCTAAGTCGCCGGTTTCGATTGAGTGCTGGTAAGATACAGAGCTGACCAAGCGTTTGACCGAGATAACTTACAAATCAGTTTACAACTTGCTCAGCAGCTTTGTCGTGTGCGACTCCAGTCTGTCGCTGTCTCCGACTACAAAATGGACCTCCAGCATTCGTGTAACTCAACCAGTTCGCCGTCTGAAAAGCAATTGTCTCTTTACATTCCTCCTACTTCACTACTGCTACTAGTACTATCATGGTCTCTACACAGCAGACACCCGCACTCTTCAAGCCCATCAAGCTCGGCAGGCTAGCTCTTCAGCACCGTGTTGTGCTCGCCCCATTGACTCGATTCAGAGCATACGCCTCCCACGTCCCAGGTCCCCAGCAAGCATCGTACTACTCTCAGCGCGCTTCTTCGCCGGGAAGTTTGCTCATCAGCGAAGCGACCTTGATCTCTCATGCCGCTGGAGGCTACGAGTACGTCCCTGGCATCTACACGGAAGCCCAGATTCAAGGTTGGAAAAAGGTACGCGTTTTTTGTTCGATAGCCATTCTAAATGTGTCTTAAAGTGTGTGCGTGCTTGTAGATCACGGACGCTGTCCATGCCAAGGGATCGTACATCTTTCTCCAACTGTGGGCACTGGGTCGATCCGCAGAGCTGAGTGTTCTTGAGAAACAGGATCCGCCCTTGCCATACGTCTCTGCATCTGCCATCACATTACCTGACAAGTCGGAAACGCCACGTGCGTTGACGGAGGCTGAGATCCAAGACTATATTGCTGCATACGGAAGAGCGGCAAGCAATGCTGTTCATGGTGCCGGATTCGATGGGGTAGAGATACACGGTGCAAATGGTTTCCTCGTGGACCAGTTTCTCCAGAGCACATCCAACACACGCACAGACGGGTGGGGTGGTGACGAACAAGGCCGGACGCGGTTTGCGAGGGAGATCGTCGACGCGGTCGTAGATGCTGTGGGCCCAGACCGAGTCGGCATTCGTGTCAGTCCCTGGAGCGATTTCCAAGGTGAGATATATTGTTGGTCAGGTTGGTTCGGCTTGTGGTGCTTACATCCTATGGATTTGCAGGTATGGGTATGTCAGATCCACGGCCGACATTTGCGTACCTCGCCACTGCGCTTCGCAACAAACATCCCAAATTGGCTTATCTCCACGTGATTGAGGCCCGTCTGGACAGAGTCAGCCAAGATATAGGTGAAGACAATGACTTTTTGAGGGAGATATGGAATGGTGGTGAGAGTAGCGAGGAAAGGGCATTCATATCCGCCGGTGGATACACTCGGGAGACGGCATTGCGCACTGTAGAAGACAAGGGAGGGCTGATTGGGTTTGGGCGACTCTACATACCAAACGTGAGTTGCGATATCCTCCTTCGCTTCAGTGCATTGTGCTGATGTGTCCGTTTGATGACCAGCCTGATCTGCCAGCCCGTCTACAGAAGAACTTGCTTCTGACGCGTGGTGATCGGTCAACATACTATCTGCCTGGAGATCTGACATCGCAGTGGTACAGTGACTTTCCATTCGCCGATGGCACCATCGGAGGGATAGCCGGAACTGACGAATGAGATGTTACTGCTCTCGTCCGAAAGATACATAGATCATATTTTGAAATGGGTTGCGCGGTAGGCTCGACGGTAGATTTAATACATACCTTAATGGATGAGATAGAATGTGTTTCGGGCCAGATGCCTTCAAATTCATACCAAGCGTGCGGGAGGGTGTATGTGGAGCTTAGACGAGCCGGTCACCAAACTAGTAGGGAATGCAGAAAGTGGTTGATCTCGTACGGGGCGTGGACGCCTTTATGCCTGGTTGTTCAGAGCAGAGATATCTGCGCATCAGGAACGAAATTTGGAAGCACACTTGGGCGAAGTAACTGGACCGTGCATGTGGGCGTAAACTAATATCTAAAAAAAAGAGATCGCGAGCAAACCGTCCACGAGACTACAGCACTTCAATAGGACTAGCACCGGCAGCCATGCCCGTCAACGGAACTCCATCACGTATCTGAACCATAACCAAGCTATCCGCCGCGGCCTCTCGGTATTCCAGTCTTCTCCAACACCAGCGCGCCGAATCGTTGTTTAGGACGAGCGAGCTCATCGCAGTCCTCGTCCTCGTGTTCAAATAGCGAACCGATCCAGGGATGACGGAGGTAATGTTTCTTTCTCCTTGGCTCGCTGTTTGTCTATATCCCGACGTCCCCGAGCATGGTGGATATACACTGATTTTCGTCGCCACATCTGGGCCCGATAAGTGGATAAACCGTGTGACTTTGGAGCGGATACAGGGAAGTCGCAGCCGTTTCGAAGAGCAACTTGATGGTACGCTCTAGGCTATCTTGCCTCTGTTGAGTTGTGCGATGGGGTCCAGTGAGCTGAGCACAGAGTTGCGGAATAGATCTGCTGAATCCAAATGACAAGGGCCATGACGGAAAATATGTCGTAGAAATGGTATTGATAGTGGGAACGAACGCACCTGATGCGCTTTCTTGCACGCGATAATCTACACGTAATCAGCGAGTAGCGTCCTTGGCCATCCTATCCCTCCTGGCTCCTAAAGCACGGATATTGGGAACACAGAACAAGAGTGGCAATACACACACCGTCCGTTATACGACGACCTTCTGCTTTTGCGAATTAAGCTTCGAGTGTTTCCCGTTCAGGGTTTGTGAAGAAGCATCCGCGTTTTCAGAGACGCCCACTTACAATGCAGGAAAAGGAAAGTACATCGCGTAGATTCCACAACATGATTTTCGTGCCTCCAGAAATTACGAGGTCATAGTCTGCTGGGGTCGCGGTGGAGCGGATCTCATGAGGATGATGAATGAGAGAACCGATATGGTGATGTGTAGAAGAATCCCATAACAAGAGAGACTGATAAACCTGCGCTAACCGCGATGATTGTGAAGCTGATCGGGAGACAGACCGTGGATCGCCCTCATGAATGGGCCATTTGGAGAGCATTGTCCGAGAGGTGACATTGACGTGGTGGATGTCATCAACAGAGAGGGCAAAGAGTTGTTTGTTGTCACTGGTCCAGGTTGACCAGCAAATGGTTGAAATGCTGACGGAGATGGCGGCCGTCCTGACCGTCGTACATGCAAAGAGAGCCCTCCCTGTAATTCTCCGAGCCCGTGGCCAAAAGAGCCATTGAGCGAAAACTACTTGACTGTGACAACGGATTTGTCCTGCTCCAAGTCGAGGAGCTTCTTGCCGACCGGACGTAGGCGCCGTACAACGCTCCGCTCGCGACGATCGTCGTGTCTGGTGCAAAGTCCAACGCCCCACTTACTGTGGCTTCGTCTGTCATTCTCGTCGTGCCCCTGATTCTCCTCTCGTCAGTATCTCTGTGACATTGTCTCGTATACTCACCGTTTTTTGTCCACGGGAACACACTCGCCCGGGTACAGGACAGGGAAAGGAAGAGCGAAGAACGTCCTCACGAACACCGCCTGGCATGCCCATGTCTTATCCCGCGCGATCGCCTCGTGTTCTGGCTGTGCCTTATCATCAGCCCATCAAGCTGGGTCACGCTGACTGAACGCTTTATTATAGGTCCATATCTCGAGTATCCATCATCAGTCCCGTAAAGTGCCAGAACGTCTGATGGAAGCTGCGTGTGTGCGTGATGAATCAATGACGACGGGCTTCCGACACCGTCTCGACGAGCTTGCACCGGGGAGGAGGACCCCCCTCCATCTGGTATATCTTTCACGATCTCGCCCGCGCAGCCCCGTTAAGGACTTCGATGAACAGACGATTCGTCGTAGGGCGGAGGGACAGCGAGCACGTCGAGTCGGGACGGGGACGAAAGCAGTCAGATTCAGCATGCAGGGCTCTAGATCCACTCTTGCTTACGACGTTTCCGCGTCGCATTACTGCAAGTGGGTCGCAGAGCACATTTGGAGAAGAAACACGCACATTCGATGCATCACACTCGTGCCATATTTTCAAAGCAGATCGGACTCGCACTGCCTTGACGCGTCCAAAAACATCTCAACACCGAAATTAACGACCTTTTTGAGAACAACAGAACGTTTTGGTGCGGATACCCTTTTAAGTTTCACAACGTAGGAAGCGCGAATCATAGAGATGCAACCAGACGGTGCTTTGTCCCCCATAAATTATAAGATCGCTATGGAGTTGAGTGAACGAAATCAGAATGGAAAATGACCTGAATCAATCTTCCGGTGCGCAAAAATTAAGCTAAAACTGGACAACTGTCGACATCAAAAGACAAGGTAGCGAGTCGCCTACTGTTGTCAACCCAGACCAGATGGCCAGAGAATTGACGCAGTCGCCAAGGCGGCCATTCCGACCGTTACGCGAGGTACGAATAAATTTGTTGTACAACGAACAAGAATAGAGCGTCAGGTGGGCACTTGACAGCGGTGACGAGCTCCAGATCGCTGCTCAACGCTCAGTCCGGCTTTTCATTTGCATCAAAAATGTAAAAGTTTCATCCGTTCATGCCTTCTTTGATGGTATGCGCGATTCCATTCGCGATGGTTCGATAAACACGCCGAGTAAAAATGGAATACTGGGCAAGCTCAAGGTAGGAGTGGAAAGCCGACTTCAAGAGCAGCTATCAAAGATCGTAGAAGCAACGCATGTCGTGGCGCGTGGATCGACCTGCGACATGCAACTACTTGCCACTGACGTTCAGCGATGAACTATTCGCAACAGAAATGTAGGTATTGGTGCCTCGCCCACAGATTTGGTTGTGTGTAAACAGATTGTCTGGCACTCCATGACGTCAAAAATCGACGCGGCCTGACCTTGAGCAGGGCTTAACACACCCATCAAATACGGTGAAATAATGCACTCACTACTCTCCATTCTTTGACTGATGGACCTGCGCATTCTACATGAAGAATGCAGAGCGCACGCGACCATCATCCTCTCTGGAGAGTCGACATTTCCTTGATAATCTGTATACGACAGGCTTTCGGCCTCCGTTGTGGATTCAAATGTTGGTTCCCCACTGGGTCCGAAGTGAGCTTAGTACGCTGACGACAAGAAACAGCAAACCGGAGCCCAACATTCACAGCACGATTCATATCAGCATTGCATTAGCCCCAGACGAACGTGGGCTACATTTTCATTCCATTCCTTGAAGCGATAAGCACCATGTTCACCGTGCGCGCTGCAGTGAACAATATGCCATGAGGATTGGTGGCAGCGCCCAAGACACCGCCTTACCTCGCTATGTGGCGAGTAAGCAATAAAGCTGGAAACGGTTTTAGTGCTTGTCCCATTCACTACACTAGTACCAACGGAAGGCATGGGCTGTGGCATCTTACATCACTATGACCATAGCAACCCTGATAGCAATGGTCCCACAGCTGCGGATCGGGTGGTGGCCAAGCAACGTGGCTCGCACATCCTCAGATGTCCCACCACCGATTTCCCGAAGGGGACACAGGCCTAGAACTGGGGAAATGAGGAAAAAAGATCATTTATAGTGCACCACGAGTCATACATGCGGCACACAGCACACAGCCTTTCTGAGACGTCGAGCTGTCAAAACATTACCCGGAGCACTGTGAAAGACTAGAAGCTCTATGCAAGTTCTCACACCCACCAGATACACATGCACGCACTTTCAATCTATTGATCTTTACGAGCGCATGCTGCGGCCGGTTTACCCGTCCCTGGAATGCCACTACCTGTTGAAAACCATCTTCAACATAAAGGTGACGTTCAGATACTAGCCGTTTCTCTCTTTCTTGTAAATTTGCGCTGTCAGCGTTCTTTTGCGGCTACGCCAGTTATTACCATCATCATCCCACCCCATCCGAGCCCATCCGATTCTCGAAGGGATAGGTTACGACATCATCGCACCGGCGGATGTACCCGAAGCACTTAAATGGTTGTAAGGAGGGCACGGCACGGGTTGAATAGGCGAGAGTGCAAAAGATACGGGCAAAGTCGGCACTAACGAATACTAAGTGCTGACCTGCCAAGCCTCGGAGTGAAATAGAGGGTGTGTAGTTATGAAAGATGGAAAACTGCTAGATAACCAGATTAGATGGATGCGACCTTCAGCGGAAGGATGAAAAAAAAAAAAGATCGATGTCGGAACACAGTTCTGATGAGGAAGAACACGATGCGAAGAGGACCAGACCGTCACGACGGATCCGAGAAGAACGATGCTTCTCATCAAGTCCGGATTCCTGCATCTCTGACAAAAGCAGAGCCAGCTGACGGCTTGCCAAAACTGATTGTGGCTTTGATAACCATTTTTTGTTCTCACATCACGGTTGGGGGGATGACGAGGAGGTGGGAGGACGTACTTGTTGACACGTTGACTTGCATTTGTTGGCCGCATTCACAATTGTTGAAAAACCTTTGTTGCGCTTGAATTCAAGTCCATCCTCTGGTCGATATCCGCACTTTCGCCGCCCGGTGACCAAAACTGCCGACAAGTCAGGCTCGATAGTTGCTGTGGGATTGTAAATGGCATACATGGGGATATTGCATTTCTTGGACAACAACGACCATGCGTTTACTAAATGTCGTGTGTCCACAGTGAGTAACATTTGCAGATGAGCAATTTGAGTTTGAGCGCTTCCGAAACACTGCGTTACGCAGTCCCTTGTGCTGTTCACGCGTTGTGCATAACTCCGACGAGTAAGTCTGTTTCCACCGCCTTCATCTCCGCTCTTTGCCTGCCAAAAACAAGAAGAAAGACCGCATCGCGACCCGACTTAACCCCTACGCACGAATTGAACCACGCTCAGTGGGTAAAACTCGGAAGCCAGGTTTCGTGTCCAGCTGTCAAACATGGAATTGTGTGGAGATCCGCCGAAGTCGACGGACCTGCACAGCTGCATTAGCGGGGCCACTGGTGCCGCAGTGTTGGCTGAACCTCCAGACGCCGAGCTTGTGGCGGGCTGGCGCATTAAAATGGCCAGGAATGGCTAGGAATGGCCCTACCAGACTTCATGGTGCTAGTATATACAGACGCCCAATAGCTCGTCAGCTAAGGCTACTGAATTCAGTAGTTAGATTGGCGACGATGTGATGGCTGCCATGCCCGTCATTCATCGTCCGAGCTTGACCAGAACGGCGTATGCTGTACAAAAGTTCTGCCATTCTTCGCCATGTGCCGGCCAGGCAACCTCTGCGTACCTGCCCGACAGCACTTCTTAACTTTCCGCCACCCGCCGCCTGCCACCAGGCACCAGCCATCGGTAGTAAACTCGCTGGATTAAAAAAAAGCCAGCCACATCAAGTGACTCTTAGCACAGCCAAGCCAGATGTTCAGCCATAGTAACGTTGGCTCAGCCATGCTGGTAACGCTACCAGGGAATTCAATTCCACTTTCCGCTCCGCTCGAAAAGCTCACTTACTTATAAAAAGCCGTCACTGCAAAACATTCGGCGCTTGGTTTCCTTTGCCGTGTGTATGATGTGCGTATATCATTCACATGTCTGTTTCACATCTTCGTACGTTGACGGCATTCCCTCCTGGCAGTGGTGGCGGGCTTCTGTTTTTCACGACTCATGCATAGATGCCTCACGATCGACGAAATCCTCACAATTATTTTTCAACATGCATTTATAATATTGAAACCCGAACCAAAGTCACGAGAGTTTCGTGATCGTCGGACCCTCGCACGGCTCGCGAGGACCTGTCGCTTCTTCCTAGAGCCCGCTCTCAATGTGCTCTACTACGAGATTAATGACCTGCTATGGCTCATCAAGTGTATGCCGGATGATCTATGGGTGGTCAATGGGAAGCAGCTGGTATGTCCTTAATGTCCAATCCAATATATACCGATGAGCGCGATCTGAAATTTAAAGGTACCCCCCAGTCATTTAGACGTGCAATGCGGCACTCTGACTGGGAAATTTTCTTGCGGTATTCACGTCGAGTGCGGAGTCTAGAATTTGATCGGCAATGTCAACTCACAACGGACATAAACGTTTATATGGCGCTCGAGCAACCACCCGCATCCGCCGTTATTTTCCCCCGGTTAATGCATTTCCGGTGTGGTGAATACAGACCGGAAGCTGTCCGGTTTTTGATGCACCTTCTCCAACCTACGGTGGTCAACGTGGATATTGATAATTTGATGTCAAACGCACTTACTTTTTCTGTTTTACCCTCGTTACCTCATCGGTGCCCGCGCATCAAGCAGATCATGGCCTTCCGTAACTTTGTGTTCCAAAGAGGCGACCGGGCTCTCGAAACGTTTGCATGGGTTCTTTGTCAACTCAAGGAACTCCAAGCATTACGTTGCGCTGAGTTGCCGGACGAAGGTGTCTTGTACCTTTCACAATTGTCCAATCTCAAGATCCTTCGTATGGACTTGCGTTTGGTCTCTCTCGACCATCTGGGGTCCGCACTTGGTTCTATCAGATTCCCCGCCCTTCAAGAAGTTTTACTCTCTGCCCCGACCATGTCACATTCTCTCCGTTTTTTAAAATTCATTCAGTCTACTTCGGTTGATACAATCAATCTCAATGTGGACGACGAAACCTGCGCTGCTGATTACCACAACATTTTTACTGCATGGGCCGCTAACCCATCCTACCGTAACCTGTCCATGATCGACATCTCTGAGATGCGGGTCTGGCGGGACTACGACGACAAACACATTATCGACATTAACACTGTCCGACCGCTGTTCCAGCTCACTCGGCTCACGTCGCTAAAGCTCGAGACGCTGTGCACATACGACCTCGACAACGCAGCGATTGCGGAGATTGCACGGGCCTGGCCGCTCCTCGAGACGCTCGATCTGTCCATCCGCGAATGCGGGTGGGAGATCCCGTCCAAGGTGACACTCCCAGGGCTCGTCCCCCTCCTCCGGCACTGCCCTAACCTCGCCTTGCTCGGCGTCGTCGTCGACGCCACGGTCCTTCCAAGTCCCGTGGCTGCTGCATCGGCCCGACCTCCTGGCGGAGGCGTGTGCAACACCTCTCTCGAGTCTCTCTGGCTGGCCGACTCCAGAATCACGCGGCCAGGACTGGTCGCGTCGTTTCTCTCTGCAGTCGCGCCCAACATTGAGCAAATCGTTTCGTGGAATACGCCGTTGTTGAGCGGGCGGAGCGGGAAGGACAAGTATAAGAGACGATGGAAGGAGGTGGAGCGGCTCGTGCAGCAATTTACGCTGGTGCGGAGGCAAGAGCGTGCGTGGGCTACGCGGAGCGCGTGTCAGCGGGATGTATGCAAATGTGGTGATTGCTGTGTTAAGGACGATGGCGATGGCAAGGTTGTGGAGGAGGATGAAGAGGTGGAGACGTATGATTCAGAGTCTGAATCGCCAGCAGAGTCTGAGGACGAGGACGAATTCGAGTATTGTTATGTTACGGATGTAGTGGCATGACTCCTACTAGCATGTGAGATTTGTGTTTCAACACACCGCCTGTCCTTTTTCTCGTGCAACTTGTATTGAAGTAGTTGGAGTAGTTGGAAAGATCAAGCCTTCATGTATACTATTGTACTACCACGATATTGTACCAATACAGGTGACTATGGCGTACACCAATTCTGATCCAAGAAAAAGTTGTATTTCGCTGATAAAAAACCTCCCACGGACCAGCCGATCGACGAAGGCTACAACAGACCAACGACAAAAGACCTTAGGCATAGCCAAATGACTCGACATGCAGTGTCACGCTGGGTCCCCCATTCAAAATACTATTTGGTCCTGAAACAGGGAACCGCAGCGCACTTCGCACCGACCTTGTCAAACCCTGAGAACCACACACTATGTCATGCGGTTACTCCCACATCAATAAAAGGACTTGAAAGTGGAACCCACCGGTAACGGACATACTTCCCGTCGCCGTCTCCACCTCGCCCCGCAATATCGACTTGAGATCCGGCCTTCCATTCTCCACGCGGACCGCCGGCGGCACCGACCACTCATGTGACCCTTCTGTTTGAGAACCCCCCTCCGGATCAACCAAATAAGACTCGCTAAACGGTGCCCCGCCCCTCGTTGCAAAGATCCTGATCGACACAGTCAACCAGCTCGGCGTGAGACGGTTGGCTCGAAAGAGTGCATCCGAGATCCATTGGATATGACCTGCGTTTCGGCAGCCGTGTCAGAACATACCATCAAACCAGCCATTCACAAGACTCACTCGCGTCACGTATCGCCCAAATAAATACCACCCTACGACAGTGACCAGGGCATTTCTGTGTGGTTCTGCAACGTAGCCATCCATTATTTGTGCGCTGAGAGTATGTGTGTCCAATGACTTACTCGATCACTCTGAGTAAAAGTGGAAGCGTGTACGTCACTCCAGATCCCCCTGGAAAATTGTGGATTAACGTCTCGTTATTCTAATTTGCGTACGAAGGGCAACTCACCAGCAACGAAAATAGACGTGTCATACGCGCTCATATCAGGCGCAGACCCGTATGGACCATCGATGAACAGTTTAACAGTCTGATTTTGCACTGCGGCGTCCCTTAGGCGCTTCGTGAACCCATTCCTGACATTGATAAGGAAAACCAGCTCTTTCCAGTACGTGTCCTTTGAGATTGCTCCAGCCCTCCCATCCTTGGAAAAGTCTTTGGATTCAGACTGGAACAGCACAGAGTCTATACTCGAGATCGAAAAAGGGTGTGCTTCAAGCGGGAATGTCGACACCGATGGCATGATGAGGTATGCAGTCTGCCCAGCGGACCATTGAAAGTGCAGTGGGCGATGCACTCTCACCCGAATGAAGTCGTCGGAGAGCAGCTCGGTAGTTGCATCTTGCAACTTCGAGTATCGACTGAAACTGAAGTACAGGTGATTGTAAAATACGACCCGAGCGAACCGCATGAAACGATCGAGCGCCCAGAACATAAATGACGGCCATATCCAGTACGAAACACTTGATTTGAATTTGTCAGCACGAATCCTATCCTCGAGAGGGATCCACTTGCCTTGCAAAACTCGTATGAAAGTACGCCGCTATCAAAAAAATACTAATCGAAGTAAGACGCGAAAAATGCTACACAATGAATGTACTCACAAAGCTGCGATGAAGTGCATGTAGAAGAAGAACTCGTAAGCCCTCGTACGAATCGTACGCAACGAAACAATCATTATGATTGCGAATGATACCAACGCTGTCATTCCAAATTGGACCCATGTTTGGTTTACAAGCATACCTATACTAAAGAGCCGATAAAGGACAAATTTCCGCACAAACTACACGATTCACATACCTTTGGGAACTGGCTGAATTGTATAGTTTTCCGCAAACATGAATTAACAACAATCCGAAGCATGAGCGTGCTGTGACGCGGTGGTAGAAATTTAACTATAAATAAGATTAGCGTATATCCGGAAGGATACCCTGGTAAAGTGAACCTTTTCATAACCAATGCCGGTGACCACTGGATGGACAAAGCTGAAGTTGGGTGTAAAAATGGGGCTGCTGAGTTACCTACGGGATATGATATTGTTCTTGGTACCGAGGACCGTGACAAGCGGAAACTGGCTCGCAGCAAGAAGGCCAGCACGGCTGCTCCAGATAAGTACTGGTAATTGTGTCACCCCAAGTTTGTTGTCTGTAATTTACAGATGAACTGTGTCACAACAAATAAAGAATCTGCTTGCGGGACTTACCACCGATGAAAGTCCAGAAGAGGAGGAAGGCGATATATGCTAATGTGAGGACAATATCTATTGCCTTGATGTCATATGTGCCGAACTCGATTGTCCAACGGAAGGCGACGACTCGGAAGACATTGACTGCGACGAGCGGGAGGCGGGCGATGGCCCAACCGGTGGTGCGTTGACGAGTGGATGTATGCGTCAATTCTTCGTCGGAATACAAGTTTCGCGGTTGTCGCCGTGCGAGCCATTTGGAATGCAGGATTGAACCCCATTGGAAGAGGCCAATTACTGCCAGGAAGACAGAGAGAGTGATCCACGCTTCTTCTGGATACAAATAGATGGTGGAAAGGGGGTTATCAGATGACGGTGGGGGCGGCGGCGAGGACGATGGTGGCGATGGGGGCGAAGTGGATGCCATGGTGGTTGCAAAGAAAGGCGCAGCAGGACCCACCGGACGAGTTAAAAGGAATCCCCACTTCGGAATCTATCAATGGCAGTTTCAAAACATCGGATATTCGTCTTGCGTCGACAGCGCAGCCATTATGCAGATGGTGTGCTTCATGGAAGCATTGAGGACGCCACTCGCCGTTTGTCCGTTCTTCGGAATTGCCTCTTTCTGCGGACGTCGGAGATTCCTACCTAGTACTAACGATGCTATAATGGCCCCGTGGTTGCAGCCGTTATCGACTTCATAGAGCAAATCCCGCTATTCCCACGAGACGTTACTAGTTGTTTCGATAACTCCAACTTCTCCATGCTGCACGGTCCGATCCTGACGCCATCCTCGAGACACGTTTCAGACTCACAGGATTGGACCATAAAGCTGCGTTCAGGGAACCGAAACATGCCGAGAAAATGTTTGAGCCAGTGTCAAGTACCGGTACCGGGTCCTGCTGTCAAAGTATACCTATATTTGACCGCAACCCCGATAACATTCTCATAGGGTAAACCCGAATGATAGATTTGGTTGACATCATAACTACCAACACGAACGACAATCATATGTTTGATTCTAAATCAAGGGTCGGGGTTCGGGGGTATCGTGGAACCTCGTGGGAGGCAACGAGGCTCCGCAGTAAAAAAAGCACAGGGTTCCGCAGCGCCCATATTCTCCGATTTGGCCCGTAACCCCTATCGACTTAGAGCCTGTTCGACAACTTGCTACTTCGGCCACTACATCGGCTGCTACATCAGCTAGTCCCTTAGCTTCGAGCTCGGTTTCCTCTGAGAGCGAAATCAGCCAGCATATGCGCTTATCGAGCGCGTATGTTGTCAAAGTCAAGTCGCTACTTGGACCGCTAGCTCTATTCAAGGTGGTACAATGCTACGCGGCCAATGCCACCGTCTGCGATAAATCAACTGAACTCAACCATATGCATTCGCCTCCGGTATAATTACACTGTGTACAAAGTCACACTATAAATAGGACTGCAAGATTACTACCGGGTTGAGGGAACAGATGAATGGAGCCAACTGCTCGCGACTTCGGTGATCGACCTTGTGTCACTTGAACGTGCAGTATCCAAATCCACTGTCGTCAGGCTGTCTGTGCTATGGTGTGGTGCAGTGGTAAAGTCATCATCATCTACGAAGCCTGGATCGGGGGAACGAAGGAAAAAACGGTAAACGTAGGTGACGACCACGATTAGGTTGCAACCGATCAGGAACACCGTTATCTGACGGACATGAAAAGCAAATTCAAGAATCAAACAAGAGAGGACATGCCCAGCATACCTCTATGTTGGCAAGGATGTTTTGGACATCTCGCTTGGCCACCAATTGAGAGATTGAATGAGGCAAGGCAAACATACACAAGAACCTGCCAGCCGTGAATAGAGAGAAGATCATCCTGCGCTGCCGAGGGGGAAGTTGAACCCTCCAAAGAAGCTTCAACGAGAGTAATAGGGTCAAAAAATCAGCAAAGCAATTGGCTAGAAATGTGTGTACGTGTATACCACTTAGTGACTGAACACAATGCTTTGATAAAGTTACGTACTTGCCAGCTCGAAGATCACTATATAATTCGGTAGCAAACAGTTGGAACGTAACCGTTCAGATACTAGTGCAGCGCGATTTCCGCCACACCACCATATTTCGAGACTAAACGTAGCCGCACAGAAAAGAATCGAGCATGCCGCAGCCAAAAGCGATAGGCGGCACATAAGGAGTGAGTTGGCAATTCTGAGGATCGAACACACAAGACTTATGCGGACAGACCTGATAATGTGCGTGGGGTGGGCGAGCAGTTCAAACCTCGATGACGCACAAGGACGTACCACACGATGCTTGTAAACATACATGCATTGATCCAATTAACAGCAATGATGAAATCATATTCATCTGCGACAGAACGGTCAGTACGAGCCATCGCTGTCAGTCTGGACCTCTCGGGGATACTTACAATGTCTAAAGAAAGCAGGTGTGGAAGCTATAAACACCGCAGTACACGCCAACGCGACTGCAGCCCATGCATCTTCCCACCAGAAACGCTGTATCTTCAGTCGAAAAACAAGCCGAAAGAGTGTAAGTACTGCAGCAAAACCTTCAACAAAGCTGAAAATAACTGAATAATATTTTGGGGATCAATTCAAATTGGTACGGAATGCAGGCGAATTCTCACTGGCACTTGCAAGATCTACATTTGGACCTAGCATGAATGACATGTTCGGAAGAACGGACTTTGTGCGGTCGCGATGTCGCCTTCGTCCAACAACCAAGACAGGATTGGTCCACCTTTTGCAAGAAGGAATTGCATTATTGAGCCGAACGCCTCTGTTGTCTACGAAGAAAAAAAAAAATACGTAACATTCTTTCGCTTGCATTTCTGGTTCGTTTGTTTGTGTAGCGAAACTCTAACCTGCGAGCTTGGTGAAATGACCATTTGTTGGGTCTCTAGTCTGACTTTGTCTGTGTATTTGTTGATTCCCGTGTGCTTCAGTCCACTGTGTCTCTCCACAAGAACAATGACTTGGCAAATGAATTGATCATTGCGAGTGCTGTGGCACCATGAAAAGATTGGGCACTAGTTGAATATAGAAAACATCATCTGGCCTCAAACTTGGTACGCGTATTTTGGCTCTATGTCCTACCAATCCTTCATAAATATATCAGTCTGTTGCACCTTGAAGTCTGTTCGATGTTATTTTAATGTCGACTATGGTCCGTTTTGCTGTCTGAATCTCAAGTTTCTTGTTTGTGTTTTGTGGCTGATTGCGTCGGAAGTCGGATCTTGGTTGGGCATTCGTTGTCAAGGGCCGCGTAGATACCCTGTGGGACGCATCAATGAGCCTTGAGCAGCTTAGGACAAGATCCGATGCAGTAGTACGCACAACCAATCCCAGAGGATCGCACGCCCATAGAAAACCAAAGCAATGCTGAGGGGAAAAGTGTCAAATTGTTACGTAATAAACATGGCCCTCTTAAACAATCAAATTGGAAACTCTCATCCACCATGACCTCCACAATCCCCCCCGCACAACTCGCCGTTAATGGAACTCATATCCCAGCACCCAAGAAGAAGAAACAATACCCATTCTATCTAGGCGGCCTCGCAGCTACCATCGCAGCATCTGTCACCCACCCCCTTGATCTCACCAAAGTTCGTCTACAAGCGTCGGGCGATAAGCGCATGATCCAGTCAATGAAGAAGACCGTTAAAACTGCCGGCCTCAGAGGACTTTTCGATGGAATTACGGGCACTTGGTTGCGACAGATGAGTTATAGCGTCTGTCGCTTCTGGGCATACGACGAGAGTAAGAAGATTCTTGGCGCAAACCCCCAGTCGCCTCCATGGGTATTGGCTACTGCAGGTGCTATGGGTATGTTGTGGAACAACTCGCTTTATTATATTTCTTATCTGATCTCGATAGCTGGCTCCATTGCTGGCGTGGTTGGCAATCCTGGCGGTATGTGTCTTCATCCGGTTCTTGTATGTGTCCTCATTCTTGTTATCCAGAGGTTATCATGGTATGTCTTGTGCATTCGCCCGTTATCACGCGGCTATCGTCGCGCTCCCTTTCCGTTGTCCTTCCCAAATCACGTGATCGTTTCCTGATCCATCCCTCAGGTTCGCCTCCAAGGGGACTTTGCTAAGCCCCCAGAGAAACGTTTCAACTACAAACATTGTTTCGATGCACTCTTTCGTGTAAGTGTCTTTTTCTTCATTCTCTTCTTGTCTTGTTTCTTTGCATCCCTCGTACCTCGTCCCTGCCTTCATTGTGCTGGGCATGTGGGGTTCACATGTCCGCGTCGCCATCCCGTTACATTATCATGCAAGACGCGATTGTGTTGTTCCGGGCGATGGTCGGACAATCGTCAATCATGCCATCGATTCCGCATTTATGGTCTCCGGGGATCACCGTGCGGAGCATCATTGCGCGGATCATTCGCGCGCAGACCCCCAGGCTTGAAGCATTATAATGACGAATTTCGCGGAGAGCAAGAATAACATTGACGCCAATGAGAATGTACATGATGTCTGGGCGAATATCATGAACCGTGGGAGACAAAGGGCAGCGAAACGTCGAATGAGGACGGGTGTTTTTACATCTGTATGGCCAACGGGTACTCAGATGATTGCCGCCACGGCTCTTGGTTTAGATGTATTATCATTGTGGGAAGAAGTGGTCCGTTCTATCCCCTTGACTCCCACCCTCTCGTCACGATCTAATCTGCGTGGTGATTTATCGTTTTTATTCTAGCGTCAAGGCTTTCACTCTGGGCTGCATTCCGGGAGTGATTTACTATGGTTGTATGCCACACCAGGACTTCTGGAGCGTCGGAACACTGACAGAAGGCCGGTGCATAGAAACGGGCGCGGGCTATCCATATTAGCCAGAATGGTTCTCGGTGGAAGGCGATCCTGGAAGCGACATAATTATGTTTGCAGCTGGAGGGAATCAGGATACTCTTCTCCAAAGACATGCTTTCTCTCAACACCTTCAAGGATCCCATCGTTGCTTCTCTTCTTTTTTCTTCACACTTTCCTCATTTCTATCTACTTTAGTCAATTTACCGGGATGCTGACAGTCTTTTTCGTTTCTTTCCCTCGGATATTTGTAATGTTTTCTCTGTGCGCTCGCAACTCTTCCGCAGATGGTGCGTGAGGAGGGGGTATCATCACTCGTTCGGGGTGTGGGACCGAATGTCTTCCGGAGCGTTCTCATGAACTCGAGTCAACTAGCTTCGTGAGTACCGCCATGCATTCTCACACTGCTAGTTTCTCATATTGTAAACAGATACGACTTTTTTAAATCCGAGCTTTTGAAGACTCCTTACTTTAAGGACAATATATATTGTCACTTTACGGCTAGTTTTGCCGCTGTAAGTCTTCTGATCCGTTTCTTGTTGTTCTAGAAAGGGGTGTTTATGACACGGATATCACAGGGAACAGTAGCTACCACCATCTGCTCACCAGCTGATGTCCTCAAAAGCCGCATTATGAATGCCAGCGGACCCGGATCCACTGTACGATTCTTCAGGCCCTAGTGTGTTGATCATATTCTCACCTGTTATTTTTCATGCAGTCGACACTAGGCGTGATCCGAGCCTCACTCGCTAATGAGGGCCCGATGTTCATGTTCAAAGGATGGCTCCCCGCGTGGACGCGTCTTCAGCCAACCACCATCCTCATTTTCCTGACGCTCGAGCAGTTGAGGCGTTTGGTCGACTGGCAACGTGGAACGTTGTGATGACGTGCCAGCCGATCCTCGCAGCACCATACAATATCCGCTGTAATCAAATTTTGGGTCAATGCCCATTTCATCGTGCTTGCTGTTACTTATTAGAATTTTTGTGTTGGTGTTTTGTCTACTCCGTGGCTACGATCCCCTTCCGAACATGTATATTGTGTACTGATTGACTAACCTGACTCATTTTGTCCTTATTGATGGTGGTTTCTTTTTTGTAGCTGCCGTACATATTTTGTAGCACTGTACGTGGTAAAGATGTAAGGGACAGCAGTATTTTATGCACACGAAGAGAGGGCAAAGACACATGTTGTAACATGTCGTGACAAAACTTTCATGATATTGGGTGTTTTGTGGTGTGCTGGGATTATTCACTTGCAACTGACATGCGAGACATTGTCCCTCTAGTTGCAAGATTTAAATACCTGCGAATTCAGATTAACAGAATGGAGGCGTTGGGGGGTGCCGTCTGAATGCGCTCCAGACGACTCACGCAAACAGGACGGCAGCGCACTAAGCAAGAAGAGAAGAATTAGAGCAGGCATCGTTCGTCCATGCACTGCGAGTGTGTTTGCGCTACTAGTCCGCGAGAGGGTTCCCCCGACCAGCTCACTAGAAGAACTACATAGGGTGATTCTGATCGACCACTCGCCCTGCGACTGTGCTCACTTCCGAGACCTTCCAATAACGCTAGAAACACTGCAATCATGTGCCCTAACCTTCAATTGCCGATCTCTGCCTCTCGCGTCAACATGGGTCTAGGACTATCGTGGGTGTTCACCGGCGACAACTCCCAACGCTGATCCAGAGGTAGTGGCAGACGTTCATCCGGTTCGGGCGTAATGCCAAAGCGGGTGCCTGCCGATCGAAATAGACGGGAATTGTCTTGCGGCAACTATGCAGACCGTTTGCAAGCATCAATCTGCGTTGTACCATGTCGAGCAGTGAGACCCCCTGCTCGAAAGAAGACCGAGCGAGAATGGGCCACCGCAGTCTTATGATGGCAGTTTCGGGGGTGCGTCCCCATGCACGCATGCAACTTTCTGGCGCCATATAGGATTGGTGGGTACCTCACAATCTGGAGTCGTAAACAGTTTTTATCGTTGCGGTGGGTATCTATTACTTGCGATGCTATTGATAACGTTGCACTGCGGCTAGAACACGAGGTGATTCTGTGGATAAGACTGGGCGGAGTTCGCGAGGACATACCTCCTTCCTCCATTCCAGTACCGGTGGGAAGGGGAGATTCATGTGAGCTTTATCAAGGAATAGCCTGCGGCGAGGACGAAGAGTGAAACAGGGGTGAGTGAGGCAAAGGGAACTTCAAAGTTGAATGAAGACAAGCCCCACGTCGAACAGAAACCGGTCAAAATCGACTATCACGGTTACATGGACGCAGTCTCGTTTCTCGGTGGCGCGGAGGGTGTGCAGGATAGAGAGAACGAGGGTGCGGGCAGGATCGGCAGACTGCTCCACGTCATCAGTATCTGTGCATTGAAACTTGCAAGTTTCGGATGCCGATGGAGTCCCTCTTCCCGAAACCCAGGAGTCTTCAAATTTCGCTGGCATTTTTACGGCGAAGGCGAGCACATCGCGGGCGGTGGCAGGAAGGTTCAATGTTGGCTTGTGGAAGATGGGAATGTGGAGACACCAGCAGATGCAGGGAGCGCTATTTGGAGCGTTGTTGTCTCACAAGATGGCAACTGGATCGTCGTTGGAACAGAAGGTGGCCGAGTGATCGTGCGGGATGCAAAGAGTCGCGAAAAGTGACCCAGTTCAAGCGACAAGCAAGTTTGTTTGCACAGCCAAATTTTCTTCCGACAGACAGCTCTCTGTTGGCTACCGACTCAGCCTATAGCGACAAGAACTCTCTTCGTGTCTTCAGCAATCGAAATGGCCACATTATCGTCAACGTTTCAATCAATTGTTGGCCCGTTGCCTAGACCAGTGACAACAACCAAGTCCTTACCTTCTCTGGGGATAGCGATGTTCACCATCTTGATGCCACCTCCGAGACGACCCTCTCCAGATGGCGCATTCACAGCGGCAATGCAGAGCGCATTTTCCTAGCAAAAAATGGCGCATTCATTGCAGTACGTATACATCAGTCGCTTTCTGGGATACTTCTACACACACTAGCACATTTGCTCTATTTCAATCCCAGCAGACTACCACCTTGCAATTGCTGTAGGTAAGATAATGGAATATATGCGGTATACTTTCCACTCCTTACATTGTACATAGATGTATCTCAAAAGTCGGATGCTTTCTCACAAACCTCGAACCGGGAACACTTAAAATTCGGTTTGCAAAAATGATACAACGGATGGTATGTATATTACCGCGCTTGCTCTACTTCTCTGATATCCGTGATCAGGAGCCGGGATGAACGACGTTACTCACCTGTCGTGTGTAAATCTCCGTGTGCGGGAAAGCGCTCCAGTGCATTCATTCTCACCATAATACGACTGATACGGTCCTTATTCATTCACATTCGTCAGCGGGTCTACATGAAACCAGCCGAAAACTTCCAGCCGAATTTGCCAATGCCGAGCATCCTTGCAGATGATTTTCCCGGAGTCGCCACCGGCAGCTCGGGAAGACCGGCGACATCAAAGAGGCAGTTTTTCTCGACAGTGATCCTCTCGTTTTACCCATCAGGGTACCCTGATTGGTTATCAATCTCAACAGAGAAACAGTCTCTCTTTGCTCACCCAGGGAATGTGTCTTAAACAGTCTCTTCAGATGAAACAGGAGAATTTCATCAGGTCGCCTGTCCCATATGAAAAAACTCTTGGACTATTTGACGAACATCTTTGTATTTTCGTTTCTACAACACTTTACTACCATCAAGTCCCTCACTTCGCTGCTCGCGGTACTTGTTTTCGTAACCAATCTTTTACCACCGTCGAGCTCTCGGGCAGAGTTGCAGAGCTTTGTGGATCCCCCGTCCCCATTCCCTTCTTGATGACGT
>JBBPKO010000263.1:0-35566 GCA_038089295.1 Xerocomus amazonicus
AGCGATCGCTCGTCTCCATGTTCGAGTGGTACCGGAATTCGACCCTCACGCTGATCCGGCTTTGCGATGTCTCATCAAACGACATGGATGAGAATGCATTGAAGGAAAGCTTATGGAATTCGAGAATCTGGACGTATCAGGAATATCGTGCAGCTACGGTCGTCAGGTTCTACACGAACGACTGGAAGCCCTATCTCGGGCTCGACCAGCCTTGGAACCATAAGGAGTCGTTAGAGATTCTGAGGCAGATGGAAGTACCAGGGGCATCTCCCGAGCAGATTGTTGCCCTTCAACCCGGCTTCGACCGAGTTCGGGAGAAACTATATCTAGCATCATCACGGAAATCGACGCTTGTTGAAGACGAGGCATATGCACTCCTTGGTGTTCTGCAGGCCTCTATCTCGGCCATATATGGTGAAGGTACAATTGCGCTTGGTCGACTTTTGGAGTTTGTCCTGACAGGATCTGGGGATGCAACAATACTTGCCTGGACTGGAACCCCTAACAGGTACAATAGCTGTCTGCCTCTACAGATCGCCGCCTACGATCAACCCATTCCCCCGCACGTCCCTCGGATGGAGACGGCCGAGTTGGATCGGATTGTTTCGGAATTGCACTCATCGATAAGCAACATGTCCCCCGTGACGGAACTATACGATTGTTTGAGCAAGCTTCCATCACCATCTTGTTACTCTAAACGACTACAACTGCCATGCGTCCGTTTTAGAATCACACGGCTTATTCGCTTGCGAGGACCAGACTCGAGGACGCGCCATTGTACATACCGCGCGACGACCGCTATTCTCGGGGACGTCGACATACAGACGGCTACGAGGCTGGGTGCAGAGAAGGAGTATTACTTTGCTCATCCGTGGATCCACCCGCTGTTCGAACAAGAGCACTCGCGTGGACCTGCTGGACTTGATCATACGACCAAGGCACTGCGATTGGTCGCCCGTCTGAGACAGCGATTCGGTGCGTTGTTGTTGGAGAAGGTGACGTGGAAGGAATTCAAACGGGTCGCAGCGGATGATTTGATTATGGTTCAGATGGGCGATGGGGTTCGGTTGGAGGACTTGATGGCTGATGCTGGTGTCATTGAAGTACTGTAGCTTTTTTTTTTTGGGGGGGGGGGGGGGGTCACATGATGGGGCGATTTTCTTTTCTACCTCTACCCAGCTTCAAATCCATGACATGACGGTTCAGTCAGATTGTTTTCTCAGTCAAGTTTTTTTTTTTTTTTTTTTTTTCGCCTGCTGTAAGCCCATTGGGGCCATATACATCACGTGCACTACCTCACCGCAGATATCTCACCGCACCGCAGAGATGCAGCCCAAGAGATCATGGTCCAGATCTGTTTCCGCCCAATCCCTCAGTGTTCCCACCATTAACCACGAGTAGGCTTTCACTGCACTGTACTGACCCAGGAACAACTCTTCCCATGAATGACATAACTGGGGGGTGCTGCTTTCAGCAAGCGGGCCGGGCCGGGCAGTGTTCAATATTCTAGTAGGTGGCATGGGTCGGTAGAGCTGAGGAGTTTTTCGCAGAGCAATGTACGTGTCTATCGTTTTGCACAAAACTGCTGTCAAGGGATGTTTGCTCACGTGATCGGTCACGTTTGGCAAACTGAATGAATACTTGGGTTGTGGTGGTGGTGGATAGGCCAAACAAGCTTCAAAAAATACTCTGAACGTACCTCGTGCGTATCATTTGGAGGTACGAGTGGCCCATTGTAGGCCACAAAATGTACCCTTGCGGAGTCAAAGAGGGAATATGCATGCACCAGAAGAGGAAACGCGCGAAAACTAATTATTTCGTGAAATACTGTGGGCACCGTACAGTGCATAGGTATTCATCCCCCAGGTATCGTCTGACGATTCTATCACTCTCATGTTTTGACCTGAAGCGAGTTCTAGAACCCAACATTGGTATGGGCTGTTCTGCCGTGCATCAAGTACCGTCAGGATCACGTAGCGAGGGATCATCGACACTCACTTCACGAAACACAACCGAAACCTATTGGGAAGTACTAGTTAGTTATGGGCACGTTACTCGACTACGGTCCCGACTTACCCCTAGCGGGCACGGGGTAAGGTATATAGCCGTGGCGTCCACAGCATTTCCGATACTATTTTTGACTGATCAGATAAGATAATGGCGAATCCGGATTGACGGCTGACACGTATTGCATCCCCCCTCAGATCAATGTTCCAAGTGGTTTGTCTTTTCCTACGCATAACCGGACGCCCGGATACGTGCTGCAACATGCAACCCTAAAGGCACCCTCGGCGACAAGAGATATTGCCCAGTGTGTAAACGAAGGGTCGGCACTGGTTTCATTCAAACAGGTAGATGCATACTCTCTGAGAAAGACTGGACTGATCTGATTTCTTCACGACAACCATGCCGTTGGCGGCGTCCGGTAGATACGTGAGGTACGTGTCTGCAGTGATGTTCTTGATGCGGTAAATGCCAATCGAAATATGTGCTCGCACAGTCTGTGCCTCAGGATGACTTGAGAACTGTGCCATTCTTACAGTGTATGTAAGCCCACCGTGGCTAATGGCGGGGACACTGAGGAATCGGGCAGAAACAGAACTTGACCACGATCTATATGGTGACTACGAGGTGCGAGGACAAGAGCGACTATGCTACGTCTACGCGGTGCGGTGAGATATATACTGGAGTGCACGTGATGTGTATGCCAATGGGCTTACACTGTAGCTTGAGAATGTCAGAAACCGACATCTATCATTCTTACATTCTACAGGTCATGTATCAACAAATCCCTTTTTGCGCTACAGCTCTACGGCCGATAGATCCAGAGCACATGGTTACAGTTCCCCACAGACCGTCCAGATTTCTAGAGTCCTCTTCCCTGCGATTGGGACTTGGTGTGTTTGTCTGCGGAACGGTCTTACCGTGACGCTATCGTTCTGTAGCGCTGTCGCGCGATTGTACGAGATTGATTTCTTCAGATGTGATACAAGATAGTATACTGAAAGTTCTCTCCCTCTTCTTCTTTCTTTTCTCCCTCAGTCCGTATTGTGATGGCTGAGGTGAGGTGCTTATTCACTTGCTACATCGACATAGATTGACGCAACCTTTGATAAAGACTTGGGTCCAGTCGTGTTAACCCTGTTTATTCAATCATGACAAGGATTTTGAAGCGTGTCCGACCCACGGGTTGTGGACTCTGGTTTATAGATAGAACACGACATCCGACCAGTGACGAAGCTGTCATATGGCTGCGGTGATGTGCGGCAGTGGGGTCGTCAACGACCCTGACTGAGTCAGAAGCCAGGGAAGCCCAAAGCCCTGAATTCACAGGTGTTGAAAACTGGGCCGCTTCGTTGTCCCCCAGACACACTTTTTTTTTTTGGTTCTCGATGAACTTGAGTGCGAACTGGGAACTCATCCTGGTTCGGTGGTCAAGGTTGATACATTGAAGAGATGCACCCTCCAACGGCCGGTGGCACTCGACGGGAAGAAAAGCTTGTATGTCCGATGCCATTCAGCTCGTTTTCAAGCGATAACAGGTTCGTATCCTGGTGTTGCAACCCTACCCCCCCGCTGGCGGAAACTTAATTACTTGCGCCCTCTGCTTCCCGGATAGATTACATTTGCGAGGAAGAAAAAAAATCGGTGCAGGATTTGTTGAGGCTGTTGTCCTGGGACAGCGCCGGCGCCAGCTCCCCATACTAAAATGTCAAGAGCTTTCGTTGTTTCCCATCACAACATTCCTTTACAAGTGCAACACTCTCAGTGCTTGAGTCATATTACAGGCCAAGTGGGCCGTCGATGAACAATACGAGATGAATCACCACATTGTACTCTTCGGGTGAGTCGCGCTAGTACCCTGGAGGAATTATGCCAGTTTGTCCAGTACTCGTGCATTGCGACTCGTGGATATACTCAAAAGACTCAGTGTCCCTTCCAGACTGATTGGTTTAACCACAGGGATGGGGAGCCCGGCCTCCCGAAAAGTCACACGTCAGGTGAGATGGAAGCGGACCGGTTCTCCCCCCGAGAAGCGACAGCGAATACAAAATCGAATGACGAGAGTATTTTGGGAGACAAGCTGAAGTACAATTAGCTATCACAAAATCAGGATGAGATTGAAGTCTCTCTTGGAAAAAGAGTTTGGAGGGCCAACTGTGCATGGCGCGCCAGTGGTGCGCCTTGGGTTTTTCAGACAAATTGTACAGTTATCGCGAGCCGGCGTAAGGAAGAGCACAGCCAATTTAGCATCCCCTTATTTCCTTGATTGACAGGTATGGATTTTAGAATGTGCTCCAGTGTTCCAGTGATTTTCCTGTGTGTGTCCATCGTCATTGTGTGTGTGGCTTCAGGATGCAGAGGGAGATAGAGTGGTCATTGTGTTGAGGTTCCAAACTAAGCAAGAGACAACTTGCCTCATGTGCGATCGCACCGGAGCTGCCAGTGGTTTAGCATACGTCATTGAGTGAAACCTGATCGGAAGTTGCTGAACAAGACAGGCGAGTCCTTGACAGCATGCCATCGTGACTGGCATTCCACCTGCACCCACCAATTTCTTAGCTGCAAAGGTATTCATCTCGTCTCTGATGATTTTGTCATATACGTAGCCCACCCAGTAGCGGTCTATCAGCATTTCGATACGGGGAGCATAACGGACAGAGACTACAGCGATAAAGATGCGGTAGAAATGTAAATTTCTGTGTGAGTTGACCAAATCCCAGAATGGAGCATAAATTATACGTTTTGCCCATAAACCTGAGCGATGGCTTGGGGATAAACACGACTTCTCTCTCATTGAGAGAAGACAGGCACTGTATGGCGCAATGCGGTCCAATGAAACTGAAAGGGCCGTGTTCCAACTTAGTGACATGCTAGACAGCTCATGGGGTGTTATTTTCCTTATTCGGGATACCTGTCCAGTTTATTTTATAATATTCTTTTTGTAGTCTTCTTCGGGAGCTATTACTTGGTCGTGCGAGCGACTGCAGGGCTCGCCGTTCAACGGTTTCCCCAGATCACGTTGTCAAATAACGGACGACGTGTCTGTACACATTAAACAATGAAAAACCAGGCTCAAAACTGGTTTAGAATGGGGCACATGTTCTCGTGAACGTAACCCATTTGATGGCGGTGAGGTCATTTCGTCAGCCGAGACCCGTATGTCTGCCAGCACGCACGTTACTTTACCCCCCATTGCCACCACAACGCGCGTCTATTTTCTCTAGTCGGTTTTGCGTTCTCTCCTTATACCAACGCGGATCCCCTGCCCACTGCTTCACATCTTGGAGCAAGGCCTCGCTCTCCCGCTCCCTCACACATGTCCGATAGTCCAAACGACACCCCAGCCCAATTTTTCGCAGAACAAGCATGGCTCTCCGGTGCTCTCCTCACAGGAACGGGCTACGGCATCGTCATGGCCCTTTTCTGGCTTTGCTTTCAAGCCCTTCGGAATCGACTCAAACATAAGGACGCAAATCGCAGGCAAAACCTCTTTTTCCTCGTCTATTGCTGTCTCATATTCCTCTTTGGGACCCTCTTCCTTGGGTCCAACTCAAAATTCACCCAACTCGCGTTCATCAATGACCGTGGTTACCCCGGAGGTCCGAGTCAATATGAGAATGAGATGTTTTCGATCAGCGTAGATGAAGTTGGGAACGTATCATTTGTCCTTTCGAATTGGCTGGCCGACTCATTGCTGGTATGACTCTCTACCGGCCTTGGGATTACTTTGATCAGGACGATGGGTATCAGGTCTGGCGGTGTGTCATCATCTACAGGGATCTCGATACTCGTTTGGGGCGCATCGTCCTTATCTTCACCGGTCTCATACAGCTTGCTTCATATGGTGAGTGCTGCTTGTCCCGCCCAAAACATCTGGATGGCACACCCGTACACCTGACTCGTACACAGCCCTAGGCATCCTCTTTCTCATACAAATATCGTCGCCATCGTCTTCTCCCTATATGAATGCCGGTCATGCCATCAATTGGACATTGCCTTACTTCTGCGTTTCACTCGCGATCAATATCGTCATCACGTTTCTCATCGTGATCCGATTGCTTCTTTACAGGCGCGCCGTTGTCCAACTGCCAGGACCGGGTCGTGCGGCCGATTGTACGACGATCGTCGCAATACTCGTCGAATCTGCGGCGGTATATACTATATCTTCGCTTTTATTCCTGATCCCTTTTGCGATCAACAATCCTGTCTCATATGCGTTCCTGCAGGTACTCGGGGAAGCTCAGGTGGGTCGTTCTATTTCCCCCACTATTGATCCCGTTGCGGGGTTACTTTGATACGTTGCTCATGTCTTCTGGTTTGTATGCATCCAGTTGATTGCACCACTATTAATCATCTACAGAGAAGCACAAGGGAAAGGATGGATCAGCAGCGCGTCATCGATCAGCTCTGGGACCACCCAAGGGCATCACGGCGTTCGCGTTGGACGATTTACTGATATTCAATTTGCGTCGGATCTGACATACTCTCAGTCGAGCGGCACACGTACACTGGGCCTCGCATCGAAGCAGGATTCGACCGGCATTGTGGATATGGTTGTGGATGTGGACGAGGTGAGTAGAGTCGGGTATGAGACGATCGAGTTGCAGGGGGTGTAATATGCGGCATCGTTGGTTTTCTTTTTCGTCATGATGCACCAGTTTTTTTGTGCGGACAACTAATACCCCTGTCTTCGTGTTGCTTTCTTGGTCATTCCATCGTTCTAACATGCAATTTCTTGATGTATACGTGCATATCCATCCTCCACTCGCGATATCCAATGACGAAGTGTTTGCAATTGTGTCGTCCTTATCTGCGAGAGCGGGTGCCCCTGTTGCGAAATGTCGTTTCGAGAATCCAAGGGTATCGAGTCCAGTCGAGAGCCTAGAAACACCCGATAGGGCGAACCTCGCGATCAATTAGCTCCCGCGTACGACTTGTGACACCAGGTTTGCCCGACGGTGGCGAGACACGTCGGAGCTCACAACTTCAAACAGGACTTGACCAAATCATTCCAATGAACAACGCCGATTCAAGAAAAGGCAAGTTTGAAGTTCTAGTAGAGAGAGAGAGAGAGAATCCATAACGGTCTTGGTTCTCTGACGCCACGCCGCTCAAGTCCCGATCAATGATGCTGCCGATGACATGTACCGTTCATGATCCCGGAGAGTTATCTTACCATCTGGTTAATGAGGTCCGTCCTTCATGAGAAGGTCTGCACCCAGGTGTGCGTCAGATTTGATAGGTGGGACGACGGAAACCTGCGAAACGAGAAGATGTAGACGGCCTGCGACATTCATTACCATTCACTAGACCAACGCACTTTTATTTGCTATTCGGATCCGCGTCGAACTGATGATCATTCCGGCAAGTCCCAGGCGAACGTGTGTTGTACACACGAATAGATCCAGAAACGCGTGCTGATAAAGTTCTGGGGTTCGACCGAGTTGTCCAGTCCGAAAATGGGGTGACGGATAGTACGACGAGGGTATCCCCCTCATCTCCAATTGGGATGGCCGTGCGTCGAGAGGGGGGGATTGAGTGATGTCAGGTGACATGGCTCCTCTGCGGCGTACAAGACCAGCTATGCACGCCGGCCAACTATCCTCCAAGGTGCCGGCACGATCGCCCTCACAGTATTCTATTTCCTCTCCAGCCAAGGTTGCTAGACTCACCGTTCACAGCGGGTAGCAACTCCCGAGATTGTTCGTGGTGGTCCCACGTGTCTGGCTCTCGGTCCTTGACCAATACACGACGGTGCTTGAAGATGAACTCATCGCGAACAATGAAAGCGAACTCAATCGAGACTGGTTCCTCATCGATCATCCTCGGCAGCTATGGGCAATACTACCTGTTGAGCAGCATACATAAAATTCCGTTCGCATGCTTTGCTCACCCAACTTTTCTAGTATCGCGGCTGATCCAGACGGCAATCATGTATGGACCGAAGGCGAGCCCCAGCAACCGGTATGTCAAAGCTTCGCAGAGGTGCTAGCAGCGGTATTCTCATCAGTGGCATCACACGAACACATCACTGTCCGGCCGTTCGATGGATCTGACTAGTCAACAATGGACGTTCCGAAGAGCTGTAGAGTGAGAAGGTTCCCCAGGAGTGTACTACTAGCGATAAGGGTGTGGTCCGTTGGAGATCTCAGATAACTTTTGCAGAAGATCGTAAATGTCGCGACGTTGGCGGGCTTGGATATACCGCTTCGAACATACACCCTCGAGATGCGTGGATACTCGACGCTCCGTTATCAGTAACAATGGACTACTCATCATGGCCGGCTTCCGTGAGTTAGCTTGCGCTTGCGCGCCCTGCATTGAACCGCTTACCGAGGCCGGTATTAGGTGGGCCACACGTTATTTGTCTGGAAGCGGAATTGTCAAAGACGAGTTGATTTCCTTTGGCCTGGTCGGCCAGCATGCATCAAGCCTCTGTACCTTTCCTTAAAGGGCTGTGGCCAATCGAAGCGGTGAAAAGTCCCTATAACTATAACAATTACTGGGTGAATGGAATGGACAAGACCAAGGTTGCATTCAAAGCTAATTTGAAGACTTGAAGCTTGCTCGCCGGTCCTACCGGTCGCAATCCATGTCGTCTTGTACGAGCCAAAGGTTGCGCGCCCGGGGTTGAACGGCATTGGCACCCTATATACCGTGAGAGAAATGGAAAGAGGATACATACAGGGTGTCCAGAAACAGAAAACACATCACGAAATCATCGGTCACGATCTCATGTGTCACAGTCGGAGGGTGACCGGTGACTATCGGGGTGGTATACTGTGAGGGCAGGGCACAGTGAAACATCTGCCTAAAGTGTGGATCTGTGCAACTCCCACTTTGTTGTCAGCCCCGAGTTACATCCATCCATACACATATTTCCAAACGCCATCATATACGAGTTTTGTGGGCACCAACTCTTACAAGTGTGGCGCTGCAACGACCAAGGGCCTGTGCGTTTCTGTCGTTCTTTGGTCATTCCGAGAATCCGCGGGTCATCGAAAGCCCAGAACACCTAACAGGTGGGTCTGGTGGTCAACAAACACCCGCGTATGATAACACAAGTTTGCGCAACGATGGCAAGACGTGTCGGAGCTTACAACTTGAAGGCTTGACCAAATAATCCTAATAGGCAACGGCGACGAAAAAGAGCGGACTCCAATGGAAAGAACCAATGGCATATCTGTCTTGTTCCTTGACGCCACGCCGCTCAAGTCCCGAACAGTGACACTGCTGATCACAAGTTCTTCGAGAAGAGTCTGCACCCAGGTGAGTATAAGATAGGTAGACGACCGGCACCTACGAATGAGAAGGAGAGACGGAGTGCAACATTCACCATTGCCATTACTAAGTGGATCGCGAGCGATTTGTCGTAGCGATAGGGACCGATGCGCTTTTTCGCTGTTCGGATCCGCATCGAGCTGACGATAATTCCGGCAAGTCCTAGACGAATAACGCGTGCCGATAAAGTTCTGAGATTCGACCAAGTTGTCCAGTCCGAAAAAGGGGTAGCGGATATTGGACGAAGTGTCTCCATCTCTAATTGGGACGGCCGTGCGTCGAGCAGATCGAGTAGTATCAGGTGACATGGTTCATTTGCTGGCTTCGAGGGGTATAAAATCAGCTCATACAACTTGTCCGATGTCTGCAGCCCCTTACTACCTCTTTTCCAAACTTCGGAGAACCCAACGCGGGTATATATTATCTCAAAGATACCGTGGAGGCACGTCAGCCCGTTCGGCTTGATGCAGACCTCGTCGAGGTGCAGTATTCTATTTCCTCCCCGGCCAAGTTCGTCAGGCTTCACCGTTCATAGTGGGTAGCAACGCCAAAGATTGTCGGTGGCGGTCCCACGCGATTGGCTGTTGGTCCATACCCCTACACTACCGAGATTGAAGGCGAGGTCATCGCGACCAATGACAAAGAAAAATCCCGAGACTGGTTCCTCATCCCTTCCAACCGCTATGAGTAATACTACCTGTAAGTAGCATACGCAAAGTTCCTGTTTGTATAACGTTGCTCACCCATTCTTTTAGTATCGCGGCTGATCCAGAGGGTAGATATGTATGGAGTGCACTAGAGCCAAGGCAACCGGTATGTCGAGTTTCACACTGGTGATGGAAGCGTTCTCGTCAACTGCGTGATACAAATAGATCAGAATCGAGCCACTCGAAGAAGGATCTGACCGCCAGCAGTGGACATTCAAGCCTATTCTGAGAGAATGAGAAAACAATTAGGGAGTTGTGTGCGACTGACGTGTAGTTCATCGCTGTCGGCGACTGTGACTGTCGGGTATGTACGATATATCAAGGGCGCTTGTTCAAAGTAGTGAATAGTAACATGGATCGTCCGAAACGTGTGACATTCACGTTCTTTCTCGATATTACATGGCGACAATCAGAAATAGTGATGAGCACGACTTCTCTGATAAAGACCGCCGGTACACGCCTACTTATGGGTCAACTATACTACTTACAATCCTCGTTGTAAGCAAGACTCAATTAGTTCGAATTACCACCATCCATAATATCTGAAGGAGAGCGCCCACACCCATAGCAAGGGTGTCTTATTTTCCATGTCATTGTGCACTATCGCCAGGATGCCACCTCAAAGCCCGAACGAATAGAATCCATATTATCCCTGCTTTCAGATGGGGAGTTACGGAGGAGTTGTGAAGCCCATCATTGTGCGACTAGGAAAGCCAAACAACGATTGGTGTTTATGTTTAATCTTGTCGCAGTATCGTGGGATAGGGACATGTTTAGTCATCCATCGTTCCACATGCATTTCTTGATATATACGTGTATATGCACCCTCCACTCGCGATATCCAATGACGAGATGTTTCATGTCGTCTTTATCTGCGAGAGCGGGCGCCCCTGTTACAAAATGTCGTTCCGGGAATGGTATCGAGTCCAGTCGAAAGGGCGGGCGAACCTGGCGATCAATAAGCTCCCGCGTATGATGTATGACACAAGCTTTGCATGACGATGGCGAGGCGCGCCGGAGCTCACAACGTCAAAAAAAACTTGACCAAATCATTCCAATGGACAACGCAGATTGAAGAAGGACAAGTTTGAAATTCTAGTAGAGAATCCGTTACGGTCTTGTTTTTCTGACCCCACGCTGCTTGGCAAGTCCCGATCAATGATGCTGCCGTGGACACGTACCGTTCATAACCCCGGAAAGTTATCGTAGCATCTGGTTAATGAGGTCCGTCTTTCATGAAAAGGTCTGCACCCAGGTGTGCGTCAGATTTGACGGGTGGGACGACGGAAACCTGCGAAACGAGAAGATGTAGACGGCCTGCGACATTCACTGCCATTCACTAGACCAACGCACTTTTCCTGCTATTCGGATCCGCGCCGAACTGACGATCATTTCGGCAAGTCCCAGGCGAACGTGTTGTACACACGAATAGATCAGGAACACGTGCTGATAAAGGGAGTTCGACCGAGTTTTCCAGTCCGAAAACGGGGTAGCGGATATTACCCGAGGGCGTCTCTATCTCCAATTGGAATGGCCCAGAGCGAGTAGAATCAGGTCACATGGTATAAGATCAGCCATGCAGCCAACCAAGCATCCCAAACACCGACTCATAGCTTGTCCGATGCCTGAAGCTTCATACCACCTCTACTCGAAACTTGAAGGAAAACTCAACGCCGGTGTATGGCTACTCCAGCATGCCAATTACCCTCATCGTCAGCCTGTTCGGCTTGCTGCAGACCCCGTCCAGGTGCAATATTCTACTTCCTCACCGACCAAGGTCGCCAGACTCACCATTCACAATGGGTAACAACTCCTGAGATTATTGGTGGCGGCCCCACGCGTCTGGCTGTCGGTCCTTACCAATACACAACCGTGCTCGGAGATGAAGTCATCGCAAACAATGAAAGCGAACTCAGTCGAGACTGGTTCCTCATCCCTGGCAACTATGAGCAAGACTACCTGTCGAGCACCCTACGTAAGAATTCCTGTTCGCATACTTTGCTCGCCCAATTTTTAGTATCGCGGCAGATCCAGATGGTAACCGTGTATGGACCGCAGGCAAGCACCAGCAACCTGTATGCCAAAGCTTCGTAGCAGTGCTAGCAGCGGCATTCTCACCAGTAGCACCATACAAACAGATCACTGTCGATCCGTTCGATGGATCTGACAGCCGGCAATGGACATTCCAAAGAGCTGTATAGTGAGAAGGTCCCCAAGGAGTTGCTGCTAATGTGTAATTCATTGTTGCTGATAACGGAGCGTCGAGATGTCCAGGGTGTATGTTCGAAGATGCTCAGCGAGAAACATATAAAATCCGTCAACCTTGCGACATTTATGATCTTCTGCAACATTGGGCGAGTTGCCTGAGGTCTCCAACGAACCGCACCGCTATCGTTATGATCGGTCTCTATGAGTTAACTTGCGCTCCCTGTATGGAGCTGCTTACCAAGGCTGGTGTTAGGTGGGCCACACGTTATTTATGTGGAGGCGAAATTGTCAAAGACGACATGACTTCCTTTGACCTAACAAGGGTAGAATTCAGTCGGCCATCATGCATCAAGCTTCAGTACTTTTCCTTAACAACCGACCAAGATTGCGTTCAAGGGTAGTTGTTGGCTTGAGGCTTGATCGCCCGGTCCCACGGTCCTAATCCATGTCTTATGCTACCCAAACGGTTGGGCTGTACGTCGAGAAATGGGACAGTAATAATAAATACCCGGGGTTGAACGGCATCCGAACATATCAGCACCCTATACACCTTGAGAAACGGAAAGAGGGATAATGAATTATGCAGTGTCCATAAAAGACGCACAAGTCAAAGCTCACCACACCAACAATTGTTCAACACATCACGAAGCCATCGGTCATGATCTCATGTGTCACTGCCGGGGGATGACTATCTGTGTACACTGTACTAATCAGTCCCGGGACGCGAACGAGTGAAACATCTGCCTACCCCGTAAGCAGGAGAAGTGGTGATCTGGATCTGTGCGACTCTCAGTTTGTTATCGGCCCTGAGTTACATCCATCAGTACACATATTTCCAAACGCCATCATTTGCATGAGTTTTGTGGACACCCACTTTTACAAGTGTGGCGCTGTAACAGCCAAGGGCCCATGCGTTTCGATCATCCTTTATCATTCTGAGAATCCGCGGGTTATCCCAGAACACCTGAAGGGTGGATCTGGTGATCAACATCCACCTGCGTATGATAACGCACGTTTGCGCAACAATGGCGAGATGTGTCGGAACTTACAAGTTGAAGACTAGACCAAATAATCCAAATAGGCAATGGCGACGAAGAAGAGCGGACTGGGACTCCAATGGAAAGAACCAACGGCATATCTGTCTTGTTCCTTGACGCCACGCCGCTCAAGCCCCGAAGAGTGACACTCAAGTACCGTTCTTCAGGAAGAGTCTGCACCCGGGTGAGCATAAGATAGGTAGACGACCGGCACCTACGAATGAGAGGGAGAGACGGGATGCAACGTTCGGCATTGCCATTACTAAGCGGATCGCAAGCGCTTCGTCATAGTGATAGGGACCGACGCACTTTCTTGCTATTCGGATCCGTATCGAGCTGATGATGTTCTGGGAAGTCCCAGACGAACGTGTTCTATACACGAATAGATCAGAAACGCGTGCTAATAAAGTTCTGGGGTTCGACCGAGTTGTCCAGTCTGAAAACGTGCTGGCGGATATTGGACGAGGGTGTCTCTACCTCCGATTGGGATGGGCGTGCGTCGAGCGGATCGAGCGGTATCAGATGACAAGGTTAATTTACTGCTTTCGAGGGGTATAAGATCAGCTATGCACACCAACCAACCACCCCCAACGCCGACTCACCTCATACGACTTGTTCGATGTCCGCAGCCCCTTACCACCTCTTCTCCAAACTTGAAGGAGAACCCAATGCCGGTATATTTTATTTCAAGGGCGCCGTGAAGGCATATCAGCCCGTTCTGCTTGCTGCAGACCTCGTTGAGGTATTCTATTTCCTCCGCGGTCAAGGTCGTCAGGTTTCACCGTTCATAGTGGATAGCAAGGCCAGAGATTGTCAGTGGTGGTCCCACGCGTCTGGCTGTCGGTCCATACCCGTACACTACCGAGGTTGAAGGCGAGGTCATCGCGACCAATGACGAAGCAGCGAGCCGAGACTGGTTTCTTAAGCCTGCAGACGGTATTAGGCAATACTACGTGTGAGAAGCATACGTAAAATTCCCGTTTGCATAACGTTGCTCACCCATTCTTTCAGTATCGGGGCTCATCAGAACACCAACTATGTATGGACTGCAGGCGAGCCCCAGCAACCGGTATGTTGAGCTTCACAATGGTGATGGCAGCGTTCCCGTCAACTGCGTGATACAAATAGATCAGAATCAAGCCGTTCGATGGATCAGACCGCCAGCTGTGGACGTTCAAGCCTATTCTGAAAGAATGAGAAGACAGTTCGGGAGCCGTGTGCGACTAACGTGTAGTCCATAGTTGTCGGCGACCGTGACTGTCAAGTATGTACGATATATCGAGGGTGCATGTTCGAAGTGGTGAATAGTGACAGAATGGATCGTCCCGGGAAACGTGTGACATTCACGTTCTTTAGTGATATTATATGGCGACAATCAGAAACAGTGATGAGCACGACTTCTCTGACGAGGATCGCCAGTACGTCATCATTGAAAACAAGTTCTGCGAACATGCCTACTTATGCATTATGGGTCAACTATACTACTTACAATCTTCGGTGTGAGCAGGACTCAATCGGTTCAAATTCCTCCCGTCTAGATATTATAGTTCTTTCGTGGAAGAACCCACACCCATATTAGTATGTCTTATTTCCCATGTCATTGTGCGCTATTGCCAGGATGCCACCTGAAGCCTGAACGAATGGACGTTTTTATTCATTGGTTCCAAAGAGATTCAGACATGAGCTCTGGATGGGATGCAAAGCGACTGTTTCGAGTTCAGTTCTTTGGTCAAGGCAATGCGGGCGATGTATTCAGTTTTGTGGACCCATATTCCATTATACGAGACATCCACATTATCCCCGTTTTCGGATGGGGAGTTAGGGAGTTAGTTTCGTGGATAGGGACGTTCCGACATGCATTTCTTGATGTATATGTATATATCCATCCTCCACCCGCGACATTCGATAACGAAACGTTCGCAATCATGTCCTCTTTATCTGCGAGACCGAGTGCCCCTGTTGCAAAAGGTCGTTCCGGGAATCCGAAGGTATTGAGTCCAGATGGAAGCCTAGAAACACCTGATAGGGTGAACCTGGCGGTTAATAAGCGCTTAAGCTCCCGCATATGATATATCACATAAGGTTTGCATTGCACGACGATGGCGAGACACGCCGGAGCTCACAACGCCAAAAAAGATTTGACTGGATCATTCCAATGGGCAACGCCAGAAGGACAAGTTTGTGTTTCGAAACAGGACAAGTTGACTCGAACTAATTTATACAGCTCGATACCACTCCTGTTCGACTTCTGGATTCTACACGTGATAGAGTATCTACTTAAAATTTCCCTCTTTCTTCTTTCTCTCTCCCTCAGTCCGTGTTGCGACGGCTGAGGTGAGACGTTCATACACTTGACATTAACACTACATACAGCTGATATAAGCGTGTCTTAGTCCAACAGTTTTTTGTAGAGAGAATCCGTGACGGTCTTGTTTCTCTGACCCCACGCCGCTCAAGTCCCGATCAATGATGCTGCCGATGACATGTACCGTTCATGATCCCGGAGAGTTATCTTACCATCTGGTTAATGAGGTCCGTCCTTCATGAGAAGGTCTGCACCCAGGTGTGCGTCAGATTTGATAGGTGGGACGACGGAAACCTGCGAAACGAGAAGATGTAGACGGCCTGCGACATTCATTACCATTCACTAGACCAACGCACTTTTTTTGCTATTCGGATCTGCGCCGAACTGACGATCGTTCCGGCAAGTCCCAGGCGAACGTGTTGTACACACGAATAGAAGATCAGGAACACGTGCTGATAAAGTTCTGGAGTTCGACCGAGTTCTCCAGTCCGAAAACGGGGTAGCGGATATTGCACGAGGGCGTCTCTATCTCCAATTGGAATGGCCCAGATCGAGCAGAATCAGGTCACATGGTTCACTTGCTGCTTTCGAGGGTAAGATCAGCTATGCAGCCAACCAAGCAGCCAACCAAGCATCCCAAACACCGACTCATAGCTTGTCCGATGCCTGAAGCTTCATACCACCTCTACTCGAAACTTGAAGGAAAACCCAACGCCGGTGTATGGCTACTCCAGCATGCCAATCGCCCTTATCGTTAGCCTGTTCGGCTCGCTGCAGACCCCGTCCAGGTGCAATATTCTACTTCCTCACCGACCAAGGTCGCCAGACTCACCATTCACAATGGGTAACAACTCCTGAGATTATTGGTGGCGGTCCCACACGTCTGGCTGTCGGTCCTTACCAATACACGACCATGCTTGGAGATGAAGTTGTCGCAGACAACGAAAGCGAACTCAGTCGAGACTGGTTCCTCATCCCTGGCAACTATGAGCAAGACTACCTGTCGAGCACCATACGTAAGAATTCCTGTTCGCATGCTTTGCTCACGCAATTTTTCTAGTATCGTGGCAGATCCAGATGGCAACCATGTATGGACCGCAGGAAAGCCCCAGCAACCTGTATTCCAAAGCTTCGCAGCTGTGCTAGCAGTGGCATTCTCACCAGTAGCACCATACAAACAGATCACTGTCGATCCGTTCGATGGATCCGACAGTCAGCAATGGACGTCCCAAAAAGTTGTAGAAGTGAGAAGGTTCCTCGGGAGTGTTTCTGCTAATGTGTAGTCCATTGTTACTAATAACGGAGCGTTGAGTATGCACAACATGTCGAGGGTGTGTGTTCGAAGATGCTCAGCGAAAAACAAATAAAGCCCGTCAACCTTGCGACATTTACGGTCTTCTGCAACATTGGGCGAGTTGTCTGAGGTCTCCAACGGACCGCACCTTTATCGCTATGGTCGGCCTCTATGAGTCAACTTGCGCTCCCTGTATTGAACCGCTTACCGAGGCTGGTGTTAGGTCGTTATTCATGTGGAGGCGAATTGTCAAAGACGAGATGACTTCCTTTGACCTGACAAGGGTAGAATTCGGTCGGCCATCATGCATCAAGCTTCAGTAACAACCAACCAAGATTGCGTTCAAGGCCAGTTGCCGGCTTGAACCATGTCTTATGCAACCCAGACGGTTGGGCTGTACCTCGAGAAATGGGACGGTAATAATCAATACTCGGGGTTGAACGGTATTCGAACATATCAGCACCCTATATACCTTGAGAAACGGAAAGAGGAATAATGAATTATACAGTGTCCAGAAGCGACGCGCAAGTCAAAGCTCACCACACCAATAATTGTTCAACACATCACGAAGCCATCGGTCATGATCTCATGTGTCACTGCCGGGGGATGACTATCTGTGTACACTGTACTAATCAGTCCCGGGACGCGAACGAGTGAAACATCTGCCTACCCCGTAAGCAGGAGAAGTGGTGATCTGGATCTGCGCAACTCCCAGTTTGTTATCGGCCCTGAGTTACATCCATCCACATATTTCCAAATGCCATCATATACATGAGTTTTGTGGACACCCACTCTTACAAGTGTGGCGCTGCAACAACCAAGGGCCTATGCGTTTCGATCATCCTTTGTCATTCCGAGAATCCGCGGGCTATCCCAGAGCACCTGACGGGTAGATCTGATGATCAACAAACGCCTGCGCATGATAACGCACGTTTGCGCAACAATGGGGAGATAGTGTCGGAACTTACAACCTGAAGAGTTGACCAAATAATCCCAATAGGCAACGGCGACGAAGAAGAGCGGATTGGAGTTCCAATGGAATGAGCCAATGGCATATCTGTCTTGTTCCTTGACGCTACGCCGCTCAAGCCCCGAACAGTGACACTCAGGTACTGTTCTTCAAGAAGAGCCTGCACCAGACGACAGGCACCTACGAATGAGAAGGAGAGACGGAGTGCAACATTCAGCATTGCCATTACTAAGCGGATTGCGTGCGCTTCGTCGTAGTGATAGGGAACGACGCACTTTTTTGCTGTTCGGATCCGAGTCCCAGACGAACGTGTGGTACACACTAATAGATCAGAAGCGCGTGCTGATAAAGTTCTGGGGTTCGACCAAGTTGTCCAATCCGAAAACGGAGTAGCGGATATTGGACGAGGGTGTCCCTATCTTCAATTTGGAGTGGCCGTGTGTCGAGCAGATCGAGTAGTATCAGGTGACATGGTTCATTGGCTGCTTTCAAGGGGTATAAAATCAGCTATGCACGCCAACCAACGCCGACTCACCTCATACAACTTGTCCAATGTCTGCAGCCCCTTACTTCCTCTTTTCCAAACTTCCAGGAGAGCCCAATGCCGGTATATGGCTGGCCGAAGTCACGGGGCCACGTCAGCCCGTTCGACTTGCTGTGGACCTCGTCGAGGTATCCTGTTTCCTCTCCGCCCACGACTGTCTGGCTTCACCATTCATAGTGGGTGGCAACGCCAAAGATTGTCGGCGGTGGTCCCACGGTTCTGGCCGTCGGTCCATACGCGTACACTACCGAGATTGAAGGCGAGGTCATCGCGACCAATGACAGAGCAACACCCCGAGACTGGTTCCTCATCCCTTCCAACCGCTATGAGCAATACTACCTGTGAGTAGCATACGCAAAGTTCCTGTTTGCACAACGTTGCTCACTCATTCTTTTAGTATCGCGGCTGATCCAGAGGGCAGATGGGTATGGACTGCACGCGAGCCCCGGCAACCGGTATGTCGAGTTTCACCCTGGTGATGGAAGTGTTCTCGTCAACTGCGTGATACAAATAGATCAGAATCGAGCCACTCGAAGAAGGATCTGACCGTCAGCAGTGGACGTTCAAGCCTATTCTGAGAGAATGAGAAGACAATTAGGGAGTCGTGTGCGACTAACGTGTTGATTGTGACTGTCAAGTATGTACGATATATCGAGGGTGCATGTTCGAAGTGGTCAAAATGGATTGGATCGTTCGAAACGTGCGACCTACGCGTCCTTTCGTGATATTATATGGCGACTATCAGATATAGCTGGGAGTCTGAGGCGCCAATAAAAACACGGAATTCGGATAGCCACGGAGCCTCCTAGTGTCGATTGAAGAGGAGAAAAGTTTCCGAGACGCTTTCTTGAAAGAGCGTCTGTTCAAACTACGTGACACACAACTAAGACTGCGTTCATGACTGACTGCAAGCTTGAAGCTTGGTCGATATCACTGGTCCTGATCCAACTCTTATGTAGCCAAAGTGTTGAACGCCCCAGGTTGGATGGCGTCCAAACTTATTAGTACCCAATATCGTATAAGAAATGGGAGAGGGAATAAAGATTACAGGGTATAGCGCACTGGGTGTTCGGAAAAGACACAGGAATGGAACCTCACCACACCCAGCAATTATTCAACACTTCATATACATAGTCCGCCATGATCTTGTGTGTCACTGTCGAAGGATGCCTATCAGGGACACGGTATCAGCGCCAGGACGCGAGCGAGCAAAAACGTCTGCCTACCCCGAAAACCAGTAAAAGTAGTGATCTGGGTCTGTGCAATCCCCGTTTGTTGTCGGCCCTGGGTTACATGCATCGGTACTGACATATCCAAACGCCTTGTATCCAGGATTGGAACCTAATACACCATCCCAAATCGTCGCAAAGTTGGCAAATGCGACATTCAGCGGGGGATTCTGTGCGTGAAATGCGGCCAGCCCATCAAAGATGATTTGTAGCCAATTTTGACCCCAGGCATCCTGGGTACCTCTGCCGTAAACATCGGTAACGAGGAAATTGCGGGCGTTGGTGGGCGGTTGAGAGAGGAGGGCCATCTGGCCTAGGAGGTCATGAGCTGCTTCAGGAAGGTGATCACCGTCATCTATGCATACAGAAGTCACTCTCGTGAATGGACTCTGATACGTGATTCGAGCACACTTACGAAAGGAGTCTTCCCAGTCGCTGCAGAGAATTGTCGTCAGTCACGGTGTATTGGTGTTGAGAAATGAGAGCTGACTTGATGCCAAAGAAGACCGTGTACAGCGTGGTGTCAGGATTGAGCTGGTGTGACTGGTTAAGAAACATATTCGCTATTAAAAATGTCAGTCGAGCGTATATAAAGACGAAGACGTTTCGTCTTACTTTGCATAATAAAGTCCCTTGGGTAAGGGTTGGACGGCCACAAAGAGATATTGGTCACCGCGCTGGACCACTTGTACAGTATTCAACACAACAACACGGCCGAGTATCAGCAATGAAACGTACAGCGTAGTCCATAAGTTTGGCGTCAATGCTGTCGGCGATATACTCCACCCAAATTTTCCCGTTCGTGGAACGACCGCCAGCAAAAGGGTTCGGAGGTATCAGAACGGCTGGCGCGAGTGGGCCACCATCGTGCCTTCCGCCGTCGGTGTAGGAATCCTATACACCATGCATGATATTCAGTCATTCACCCAAGATGCGTTTACGCACACCAAAGGATACAATGGTCTCTATGTTCGCTAGGTTGAGGCCGGCGTTAATGTCGGACACGTTCCCCCCAAATGGTCCGCAACTTGGGTGAACAGCGAGGTGAACCGCTGCCTCATTGGAGGAGCCTTCAAACACCATGGCAATTTTGTTGTTTCAGCAAACACATGCAACAAAAGGAAAAAGAAAAAACCGAACGAATTTCGTGGACTCCGACTACATCGACCACGCTAAAAGGTGACAACGAAGAAAGGAGCCCGCCAACAGGGTACGGCGCAAGTTGGCTCATGTGAACGTCCAAGGGTCAACAAATTTGAACTTCGGAAAGTGGGAAGCGAGACAAAGAAGCGAAATATAAACGTAATAGGAAATGGGATCTCACCATTATTCAACCTCAGGAAGACCGACAGCAGTCCCAGGAAGGCATAGAAGGTGAGAATGGCGTAGAGGAAACCCAAGGAGACGATCATGGCCTGGGCGATTCCAAGCCTCAGGTAGTCGCGAGCGAGGAGAGACAAAAGGCTTGCGTTTGAGATGTCGATGGACCGGTTAAGTTGAGCCGGGTGTGGGTAACGATCCCGCTGGAGGTTTGCTGGATGGTGCACGAGGAGACCAGCGGAAAGACCGATCCGTGATATATCTCCATCTCGTCGTTACTTGTCACGAGACAACCAAGAATGGCATAAGAGGTGGGAAAGAAAAGCCCACAACCAAGTCGGTAAACGTTGAGTACCACAAGACTTTGCTTTGGGTCTTGTATTCCTGGTCGAGAAGCACACAGTAGCTGGCCCAACGGAAATAGTCGCTGATCATCGCAATCTGCCGGGCGTTGCAGCTTTCCAAAACTATCAAGCTTTCATCTGAGCCTTTCACTGGTCTCGTCTGGTGTCATCGACAGATGGAGTTACAGAAACTCATATCGGACATCTTGGATGGCAAGGTGTGTGCTCTGCCCTTCAACAACGTGGACACTTTCCCCGAAAAAGGCGTCACCTCTTGCGCGCTCTCTGCCCTAAACTTTGCGAGGCTTGCTTTCGCGGTGGAAGGGGGTACACCCGTCCTATCCAAAATTATCACCTCTCTGTGTTCGAGAAAGACGGTCGAGGTACATACAACCTTTCTGCGATGCCAGTCTATTGATCCCATCGTGAATCCAGAATACGTTTGCGATCTGTCGCGAGTGGAACGGGGATGCAAACCTGCAAGTCGAAGATGTCTATCAGACGCCCCTGTTCGAAGCATCGCTCAGACTCTTGTCTACGGATCACAGCTCACCAACGTTTGATCACCCCACGAGACTGTTGGGGTGCGTGGGGTGCATCGGTTTTTTTTCCTTCGGCTGATGCCGCCGATAACAGAAACCTACATACTCTGAGCTCGTCCGCTGCTGTCCTCATTTCACGCCATTCGAATACCGTTGCGTGCTTGCGGCTCCGAACAACTGCACAAAATGCCTTTGTCTTATTCAATCCCCGGACCATCTCAGGGGACAAACAAGTTGCAAGCTTGACCTTCTGCATATCCCTCCCGCAAATCATACAGCAATTGCGTGATATATTTCCTACAGCAAGGGATCAAATTACTCAAGGAGACACCGGTTTACAAGGAGATTTGCTCGGAAAACATGCAGCACACGTGTTCGTTCCCAAGGCTGTCGTTTACGATTCGCGCATGGGGGAGGACACGCTTCTCGTGTCTAGTTTGACCATCCTCGCAATGAGAGCGGAATTGGAAGAGCTCACGCAGAACAACGATTCTCTTAAGAAAGAGAAACAGCGATTGGAGAAAGGTGTCACTGACCTTAAAGCCCAGCTGGAGACAGAAAAGTTCAAAACGAGACGTGCTCAGTTCTCTAAGCCACCGGTGGCGAAGGCGAAGACGACTCACATTGCCTATAATACCCGGCGCCCTCAGTTCGCTGAACGCTCCTACCCTGCTAGGCAAAGTGAAAATCGCATCCGTACTGAAGACGTGATGGATCCTAGCATCCAGTTCGCCCTTCAGCTCCAGGCGACGTTTGATTCCGAAAACGAACTCCTCCTCAAGCAAAAACACGTGCTCATGCAAACGGCCCAACGCCAATACCACTGCGGCATCTGTCTGGATGACTTCCCGGAGGACGACGCCGTTCACATTGACGCATGCGGACACGACATTTGCAGAGATTGTGCGCGTGGACATGTGTGCGCCAAGATCGAGGAACATCGTTTCCCTGTACTCTGTCCGGTTTGTATGGCCGACGCCCAAAACAAACATCCTGGAAGTGAGTATGGAGATTGTCCACCTTCGACTCTGACTGGTGTTTACGATGTTCAGCCATATCCGGCACGCTGGTGGAGTTGCTAGGCGTCTCCGAAAAACAGTGGGAGACTTGGGTAGAGATGGAACTCGCTCAGTTCTCTATCCCATTCACTTGTCGCAAGTGCGTTTTACATAACTCGCCGTGCTGTATTGTCAAGTTGACCATGTATCGGAGATGTCAACACTCTGCTTTCGTGGACAAACAAGACCTAGAAGAAGACACTCCCGAATTTCACTGCCCCTTTCCGACGTGTGACCATGTTTGGTGTAAAAAATGCCAGCAAACCATTGAGCCGGAAGGACCAAAACACTCATGCGACGGAACGTCGGAGCTTGATCACCTCATGAAACAGCAGGGGTGGCGGTACTGCCCTAGTGAGTTTGACCGTCACGTGTTGATACTGCGATGCAACTTTTACATTTAGACTGCAAAACACCGATTCAGAAGAGCATGGGCTGCAATCACCTCTCGGTAGGTTTTTTACCGTTCCGAGTCGTCCTAACACGGCGCCTCTCATACTATCTTTCTCTTTTAGTGCATTGCGCCAGGCTGCAATACGCACTTTTGTTATCGCTGTGGTGAGACGATCAACCGAACTGCTATTCCGGCGGAGATACAGGAGGGCAAAACGGCACACTTTCGCAATTGCACTATCATTTAGCTTTGAGGAAACTTGGGCAGTAAGGGTGGCTGGGACCGCTGGAACTGTCGCACTTGTGTATTAGCTTGCCGAGATCCTACACATTCTATTCACATTCGTGCGCGGCAATTTTCAAAGCGATCGGGAGCACTTGACCCGCTAACCGGGGCCACGCTGTATGCACGAGTGCTGTTATCAAAGCGCCTGTTGCTGTGGAGAGCGTCATGAAGACAACGTTTCTCCTCCTATCCTTACAAGGCAACCGAGGCGTGGCGAATGGAGCGTCTGCGCGCATGGGATGACGGTCGTAGGGTATATGAAGCGTACACGCGGGCGGGCAGAAGTTTTTCTGTACCCCAACTTACCCAGCCTCCAAAGCCTTCCCTATGCTTTCCGAACGCCTATCTGCATGGTTCGGTGCAGACCATGGCGACGTCGTCAAAGATGTGCTCTCGGGCAAAGAACGCATTCTCAAACTGGCAGACTTCCGACATCACCCGTGTCGCACCCGCTCAGCATGCCAATTTGCCGGACTGAATTTCGCCCGCGTCGGGTTTAAGCATGCGCAAATGCAGCGCATGAGAGGGAGTAGGGAACCAAGTATAGCGCGGTGGTTGAGTGTGATGACAGAACGCCGCGTCCTCGAGGTGTGTAGTCTATAGCGCCTGGGGCAAGACTGACCGGTCGCGCTGTTTAGGAGATATTGTTTCCGTGCCAGCAATTGAGCAACGACCAGCCCATTCAGTTGGACGAGATGTATCACGTACCTTTGTTCGAAAATGCGCTGGGACATGTAGCGACCAAGTATGGCCCACCAAGTATGATTCTCCTCAAACAGTCATTACGGTCAGTCAGTCATTTCCGCTGGCTTATCATCCTTCGACACAAAACTGTAGCACTCACAGGGGTTCCTACTTCCGTTTTTTTTTCTTTTTTGAACAGGCAAATGCAACTAAGTCCTTCACCCCTCTTGGCCATGGTTGTCAGCCGCAATGCAAGCACGACGGTGTGTCTCAAGCTCCGTGAAAATTCCAAGAATGTCTTTTTTGTGCTCGATTTCGCATTCGCTCCTCCGCAGCACGGTCACAGCCGCGGTGTAGCGCTGGCTCTCGTGATCAGCACGTCGTTGGAGCAGACAGCTGCTCGACTTTCTGGCATCTTGCCATTGGACAACCACATGGTGACACGCGACAGGCAATGGCAGGCGCAACTCTTTGCAAGCTGTACCATGTGTATGTTTACGCCCACAGAACGGGCTGTGCCCCGTCCGGACGCTGAGTTGTTGGCAATCAGCCAGTGCATTGCGGTGCTAAAAGTAATGGGGGAAATAGACGTTCAAGGAGGGGATTTCGACAGTGGGGCAGAAACGAACGGGGGCTCGAACCGAAACCAACTTCACAGCAGTCAGCCCTCGGGATCAAGTCACAAGGATATATGGGAAAGAGCCCCGTTTAAGGTTGGTATGGTCGCCCCATCTACGAGCCGTGGACACGCAGGCCGTGTCAACGGTGGGTCGTTTGACCGCATTCCAAGAGCGCGACTACCTCGGAAGACGATATTCACGCCATACGAGCGGACCAAGCGACATTGCCGGATATTCATCCCAGACGATGTATCATCGACCTCTTCGAACGCGGGTTCGACACTGAGCCCTGTCTCAACATACTCTGAAGCGTCCGACGAGGGCGCATGTTTCGAATGCGTGATTTGTTTTGAAAACATACCTGAGGAGGGGGGGATCCACCTTCTTCCTTGTACGCATGGGTTTTGCAGGAGTTGTCTCGCGGGACATGTATGTTCCAAGATTGAGGAACGTAGGTTTCCCGTGTTCTGCCCGTTGTGCATGACCGAGCAGGAAAACGCGAGCCCTTCGGGTGAGTGGCAACCATCTGAGGTAAGGGGCCGTTGATAAAGATTACGCACAGTGGTATCGAAAGTATTGGTGAAACAATTAGTATCCGAAGCGCAGTATATGCTCTGGTCCGAACTCGAAATGGCGCACTCATGCGTGCGGGTACATTGTCGCAGGTGATCAACGAGTAGACCTACATGATCCTTGTTCTTGGTACTCACGTAGCCCAAGGTGCGATCATCCGGCGTTCATCGACAAGGAAGACTATGAAAGAATGGACGAGATCTATTGTCCGTATCCAGGATGCATGCACATCTGGTGCAAAAATTGCCAGCAAAGCATCTCTGCCCAGGGGTCAAAACATTCGTGCGACGGGACCGAAGAACTCGACTTTCTCGTGAGACAAATGGGATGGAAGTACTGTCCAAGTAAGCACGTTTCATTGTCTAAAGCGAGGCCAGGATCTCGTCACGAACGAGTAATCGTATGTCACTCACAGGATGCAGAACCCCAGTTCAGAAGAACGGGGGATGTAATCACATGACGGTAAGTTGAACACACAATCGGTGCTGACCTTGTTTATGATAAATTAAATATTCACTCTGCGGTCACCGCCACTGAACCAGTGCGCGACTCCGGCGTGCAATACCCATTTTTGTTACAGGTGCGGGAAGCAGATCACGAGAACGTCCATCCCGTTTCTAGTGAGGTCTGCTGTAAATGCACATTTCAAGCAATGTACGCTCTGAGATTTGCTGTGATGCGCACATTATCATTAGATCATGGAGAAACGTGGAGAGAGGAGATCAATGGATGGAGTACTAGTACAATGTTGATTTCGAATAATGCTATTTGAAGGCTTGACCAAGCATAAGCAAATAATAAATTTGAATTACACAATTCTGCTTCATTGTGTTCTGCTACTTTGACGTACACTCGTGCTCGGGGCGGGTCTTTTCACCGTAAAATTGGATCCTAGAAAAATTCTTATCATTCGTGTGTTGATCTGCGTAATTACTCTCCTTAGGTCAGTCAGCCATTTGTAAAATGGATTGCCTATAAATGTACCGAGATAACCACGAGGATCCCTGACCACTAGTAAATAAAGTAGCGAAAAACTCGTCGCCACCGGAAAGGGCACATGGGTACTGAATTGCCAAGCTACGAGTAGTCTATCCTCCTGGAAGCCCACCGTGGCTAATGGGGGGAACACTGAGGGATCGGGCAGGAACAGAACTGGGCCACGATCTATACAGGCGACTACGAGGTATGAAGACAAGGGGCAACTATGCTACATCTACACTATGCGGCGAGATATATACCGTAGTGCACGTGATGTGTATGCCAATGGGCTTACACCTCCCTGTCATTCATGAGAATCTTGCCATCCTTCAAGGGAACGAGTATCTATGGGGCTTTACGCACGTCGACCCCACTCACTATTATGGACTGCACCTACCTGAAGTACTTTGGTATCAATCCGCAAACCATGGCTGCTGGCGGTAGGCGAGACAAGCCGGTTCGTGTTCATCTACAAGTTTTATTTTAGATCACTCCCTGGGTATCCACTAACCTTCAGTAAAGGGGATTGTGACTGCATAGCAGCAACTCCCATCATATCATGTCACCACTTTGAAGGGCCCTGTTTTACTCCAAGTTTATCCCTAATAAACCATGCTTCGTCAGTATCGGATACAAATCGCTGTAGCGTGATCATAATGGTGGCTGTGTTACAATGTGTTTGTACATGTTTTGATATTGCCACGTCCCCGTGTGGTGACTTTTGCAAGTGTCAACTTTCACCGGCTTTCTTCGCGTTGTTCTCTCACTTTCGCCGCTCTTGGGCTTTACCATACAATGAGTGGTTGTACGTTTTTATCTTCTTTTTGCATCTTCAGCTTGCTAATTGGTTCTTTTCCCCAAGTTCGGTTTTTGAATCTCGTCAGACCTTTTCTCCCACTTTTGCCTGAAGTCTCCTCCCCAGACCGCAAGGTACACGATCAGTGTCACTTCTACAGCGCTATTACTCACTCATTATCAGGTCCCGTTCAATCAAAAACTACTATGGACTGCGGTAACGCTCCTTATTTTCCTGGTCTGCTCTCAAGTGCCGCTCTATGGAATCATGTCGTCCGACTCGGCTGACCCTCTGTATTGGATGCGTGTCATCCTTGCTTCGAACCGCGGTACCCTTATGGAACTGGGCATTAGCCCAATCATCACCAGTGGAATGATCATGCAACTTTTGGCTGGCGCAAACTTGATTGAAGTGGACTTTAGCTTGAAGGACGATCGTGCTCTCTTTGGCGGTGCACAGAAACGTATGTCCTCGGTCTAATTGTCGTCGACCCATCTCAGGAAAAAATACTAGTGTTTGCCCTCATCATCTCTCTCGGGCAGGCTACTGTTTACGTCCTCACTGGCCTTTATGGGCAACCTAAGGATTTGGGTGCTGGTATCTGCTTGTTGCTCATCATCCAGCTTGTCGCTGCAGCTCTCATTGTCATTTTACTTGATGAACTTCTTCAAAAAGGTTATGGTCTCGGCTCCGGAATCTCTCTTTTCATTGCCACCAACATCTGCGAAACCATCATTTGGAAAGCGTTCTCACCGACAACCGTCAACACCGGTCGTGGCCCAGAGTTTGAGGGTGCAATTGTCGCCCTCTTTCATCTCCTGTTCACTTGGAATGACAAGGGCCGCGCACTCCGTGAGGCATTTTGGCGAGAGCGTCTTCCTAATATCATGAACTTGATTGCTACCGTCGTTGTTTTTGCCGTTGTCATTTACTTGCAAGGTTTCCGCATTGAAATTCCCGTCAAGAGCAACCGCTTCCGTGGTCAACGTGGTTCATATCCCGTGAAGCTCTTCTACACATCCAATATGCCTATCATGCTCCAGTCCGCCCTCACTTCCAATGTGTTTATCATCTCCCAGATGCTTGCTTCTCGGTTCCCGACTAACTTCTTGGTCAAACTCATCGGTGTATGGGAGGTCAGTGTTGAAGTTGGATACATTATATGTGGCATATTGACCAAGTTTCTACTCAGCCTGCAGAGGATTCGCCGCAGCTGCGTGCTGTATCTGGTATTGTCTACTACATGTCTCCACCTCATACGATCAAAGATGCCATTCTTGATCCTATTCATGCCGCTCTCTACATCTCCTTTGTTGTCTCCGCGTGTGCTCTCTTCTCCAAGACATGGATTGAAGTTTCAGGGAGTGGCCCTAGGGACGTTGCCAAGCAGTTGAAAGATCAACAAATGGTTAGGAGGTTGATGATCGCTGTGTTTATTTGTTCCTCACAGCATATAACAGGTCATGGCTGGTCATCGTGAAGGTTCAATGTACAAGGAACTGAAACGTGTCATCCCCACTGCCGCCGCGTTCGGAGGCGCCATCCTAGGTCTTTTGTCTGTTACTGCCGACTTGATGGGTGCCATTGGCAGCGGGACGGGTATTCTCATGGCCGTTACTATTATTTATAGCTGTACGTGTTCAACCATATTTCGTGTCGCGTTACTGACTATCGGTCTGTGTAGATTGGGAAATCGGTATTCGGGAGTCTGGTGGACCCGAGATGGCTGGATTGAGTGACCTATTGTAAAAAAAAAAAATCATTTACAGCTTTGACTCGCTCGACTGTATTCTTGACATGCTAGACAGGTAGATGGGGTGGAGAAATAGCATCAGAGAGACCAGATGACGGCGCAGGGTGCTATTGAGAATCATGTTTAATTTCCGTGGGCGTGGGTCTGCCCTGATTCTACTAGGCTACTTGGGACGCGCTTATTTCGGGAGAAGCATGGAAAAATGGAAAGAAGTTTGTCAGCTGAGTTTGGAACTTAGCTTGCGTTTGAACGCTGTGATGATGTTTATAATAGCAGGACAACCGAAATACGGCAGTGCTCGTTCGGGTCTATGAACGAGCTTGGATAGAGTCAGGCATGCTATTTGTGCTGGCGAAAACTTTGCTCGGCAAGTTAGTACGGGGATACGAAGAATCAGTGAATCAGGTGTCGTATCCTTTCAACCACCTTGGAAATGTTACCAGCCCCTACCTAAACCTTTCCGTACAGACCAATATGCCTACACATGGTACTGACCAACCAATCTGGAGTTCTCGGTGTTGCGATTCGTTCGCACTATGGTACCAGAGATGGTTCCGAACGAGCACTAAGCATGCATGCTCCGGCTGTCGCAAGCGAGTCCTATGTAATCCAAACCCGTCAGAGAAGGCGAGCTTATGCGAGGATAGGGCACTTACGACCTGACCCGATAAGGTGTCCCAAAAGGCTATCCAGACTCCAGATTCTTTGACCTGCAGTGTGCAGTCTGGGAAGGTCTACGCGGTGGTTGGCGGAGGCACTGATTGGTCAAGAGCAGCGTGGTTCGGCAGACTTCCGTTTATGCTTGCTCGACGAGCACGAGCGACTGCGGGCGTCCGATGTAGCCGAAACTGTCGGATAAACAGTTCGTCGGCTGGTCGAGGGAGAATCTGAGCGGAAATCTCAGGTATCACGATGTCCTCAACCAATCGGAGCTACGCTAACCTTCACATAGACCCGCAAATCTTCCAAAGTGAAACATAAAAGGATGCGCGGTGCGGATTTCGACCTTGTTCTGTCTGTGATACATCCGTACTGGTCCCACAGTGTCCCAGGCGTAAATGGCTCCGAAAAATTTCCTTAACCTCGGAGTCTCTGAAATCCGCCCCGAGGTAGTGGTGCAGGTCCGTTGAAACTTACGCTCACGAAATCTGACCGCTTCCGTGCACGTTTTCGCTCGCTGTCCCGACTGCTGATTTGTCTCACGTCCTATTCCACCTTCACGGTTCAGTGGCGAAAGTCTGGCGATATTGGAACCCGGCCTCGGACGGAAGAAGCTCAATGGAACCTTCATGCCTGACGAGCATACAAAAAAAACGCTATACCTCAGGGGATAGCTTTCTCACTGGAAAGGTTTTTGTCACCAATCCTCTACTGCGACCCATCAACCTTTCTCCTGACCCCGATGTCCATTTCCTTTACCATTCATGTGGATCTATTGTCCCCCGCACTATAGAATGTCAAGTATCACGACACTTCCTAGTTCAAGATTCAGGATAATTCCCTCTATAATATTCTTTGCGTCGACCAACCTAATTCTCTTGCGCAGGTATGCAGCCGTAAGCTTGGAAGTGGCTCTGCCCTCCCGTCATTCCTGAGTCCAGCAGTATTCCCTGGCACTTATTACGCCGTTCTCCCCGATGATGGTGCTCCCCCCGCCGACGCCGCCTCCCACCAGGTGGCCCTCAGGTTGCCACAGTCCGTTCTCAAGTCTTGCTCAGTGCGGTCGCCACCCGCGCCATGTTCATTATCGAGCCATCTAATCTCAACTCTCCTGTCGAGTTAGCTGGTGTTGTTCATATTGGGATGATAAAAGCCTCGACTTGTGAGGTGACTTATGACAAGGGTCACGAAGCTGGCAAGTCTGTCCACCTTGGCGTCGGACAGGAACCCAGGACATTCCACTGTGGGGGGATCTTCCTATTTGATTGTCGTTAGGCCAAAAGGCTGTTTACAAGCTCGTCTTCCAAGCCCCTTTCGACAGACCGATAGAGATGAGTCAGCATCGCTGGATTAATTCTGTCATTGGGCAGTTCCGGAAGGTGTAAGGAATTGAAGGTGTGTTTGGTCCCTGCATGTCTTATTCGGCTCACAAAATGTCTCACACCGTTCTACGGCACAGGTCCTGATGAAATCACTAGAGACGAGGTATATTAGCGTTTAGTGTTTGTAGTTATGGTTCCCATCGTAGTTTGTCGCAGGTATTTTGCCTATGGGAAGCGGGAAAGTGCCAGCCAGAGCATGATCACGACGCTACGTGGTTAACGTCACGTGTTCGTGTTGCTTGGTGGCGTTGTCAGTCCATGATGAACAAATAGAATGTTGTCATACAAGAGAACCACTCTCCAAGTCATCTAAACCTTGTTTATTGGAGAAGACCATGAGAATGAGAGGTGGAATCTTCAGTTTATCCAAGGTACCATTTGTGTCAACCTTAGCATGCTCACACTCGCCATCCAACTGGTCTAGCACATGTAAGTGTTCTTCCTCTCCTAATTTTAGAGCTATGGTGAAGGCCCCCACCAATGAAAACAAATATTGGACAAACCGTAGGTGGTGGCTACAGCCCCCATGCAGGTATATGGGGTCTTGGTCCAAAATTTAACCTAATTGAAATTCAGTTTTCGTAGCACACACAGGTTGGCTTTCCATTTTTCATATGTTGCCGGCATGCGGCTCTCGAGATATTTGAATCAGGGACGATATTTTTATTTCGGCATCGCGGCAGTGGTTCAATTCAATTCAAGATGGCTCGGGTCGGAAAATTCAATTCCGTTACTCTTTGCGGGCGAGTTTTCGCTTTTCAGAATCAAAATTGGATACTGTCCAAGAAAGATGGCTACAACGGTAGAGTCTTCTCACAAAGCTCTGATGCTCGTGTTCTTAGAAAAAAAGGTTTTGACTGAGTTCGAGTTGTAAAATGCGCACTAACTAGCTCGTATCGATGAAACGGACGCTCAGACGCTCATTTCTACGGATCTGGTTGTCTGCGCCCTCAAACACTAACGGGTTGAACGTAAGTTGCCGCCGCCGACCTACACCCGGATAACTCCAACACCTGCCTTCCCCCGCAACCTCAAACATTTTCTTCCCCCCTCTTTCCGTCCTCTCACATAGACATCAAGTCCTTCATGTCTAGTGTGCCAGAAAATGGTCATGGGGAAAACCCTGTGGAACGTGCACAGGGGACACAGTTTGAACAGGTCTGCAATCAGGAGGTACCCCTAATCCTTAAACCTGAACAAGAAAAACGTCTTTGGCGCAAAGTGGACTTGAGGTTGATGCCGATATTAAGTGTGATGTATCTCCTCGCGTTTATGGACCGTGGTGCGTAAACAAGTCTAGTTGCATGATGACAACTTGAGGGAACCGAATTGTTGGTCCTGGGCAGGTAACATTGGTGTGTTGTCCTATTCCGTATTTCTCCGGGTCTACTTACTTTAGTCAAGGAAATGCCAAGCTCGATGGCATTGTGCAGCAACTCGATCTTACTGGAAACAGATACAACATAGCCCTTGTGCGTCAGATTTTATTTTCTGAGATACCGCCGTTAATTCCTGTCATAGACCATGTTTTTCATCGTGTGTACTTTGCTTGTCTCAATAAAGTCAGACTTCAGCTCGATTACATAGTCATATTGCACATTTGAATGTCCCGCCAAGTGAGCGCCATGATAAAGATCACTGGCTTGCTGTTTTAACACCGTTGTCTAGCCTGGTCTTGTTGGTGGTTCGTCCATCGAGGTAAGCTAGACAAAGGTGGTGTATAAGTATCGCTGATGGGCGGGCGGGACAAGATGGCTTCCGGGGATTATGGTGAGTAAGATGTTTTCAAAATTGGTTAACCAGTTTCTGATGTTATTCAGGTGTTGTGGGGCATAGTCATGTACGAAACTTTACCATCGTAAAGTCGAGTGCAACGTTTATACTCGTCTTAAGGACATCGATGGGTCTTGTGAAAACGTAATGCATGCCCATTTATACCGTTGTCTAGTTGTTAACCTATTGATTCGTAGATACCCTCAACTAGTTGCAGTACGATTATGTCTTGGCATTGCCGAAGCGGGGCTCTTCCCTGGCGTTGTCTACTAGTACGTTGTTAACTGGTGGTTTATTTGTGAGCTCATATCGGTGCTGTAGCCTTACATTGTGGTACCCAGTGTACAAGCTTCAATACCGCATTGGTCTCTTCTTTGGAGCAGCTACAGTAGCAGGTGAGGAAAACGATGTGTTTTGCTGTCACCCCCGATCTAAAACATGAAGGCGCCTTCTCCGGTCTCCTTGCGTTTGGATTGGGATATATGGGCGGAGTGGGCAAGTTGGAGGGTTGGTCATGGATATTTGTGAGTCATGCTCAAGGGTCGTGATCAATATCTCAAGTACAGATTTACAGATCATCGAGGGACTACTGACCGTAGTTGTGGGATTTATTGCCTTCTTTTGTAAGTTGAGGTTTCGATTCTCGGAAACTCAGTGCTGATGCTTCTTTCAGTGATCGTCGATTCCCCCACGAGTGCCACTTTTTTAACACCGGAAGAACAGGCATACCTTGTATGGAGAAGAAGCAAGTTATCTCACTTCCTTAAAGTGCACATGACCTGACGTGCCACAGGATACGACAGATCGGCCGATGGGGGAGCAGAGCGTTTTTCCTTCCACCATGTCATAGCTGTCTTCACTGATTGGCAAGTTTACGCTCACATGCTAGTCTGCATCTCGATTGTTGGCCCCCGTGCGTGACCATTAATTTCGTCATAGTTAGCAAGGGGATACTCACCACCCTGGCGTAGTTTATGGTATCACCTTTTTCCTTCCGTAAGTTATCAATATTCATCGTTGCGTTACCTGTTGACGTTCCCCTTGCACCATAGAACGATTATTGATGAGTTCGTGGCTATGTTTCTCCATTACTACTCATGATTCATGGTGGATCACAGCTTCGGGTATACCACCGCCATTAGTCAACTCCTTACAGTCCCGCCATACGTTATCGCGGGTAAATTTCCTTAACTCCTTTATGTTTGACGATTCACCGGCTTGTGTAGCGGTTGTTCTTCTCATCTGTGCACACTACTCAGATAAGCTCAAGATTCGTTCCCCGTTCATCTATGGCGGATACGTTTTGCTTCTCATTGGGTATAGTATCAATATATCTGATGCTTCAAATGGTGCCAAGTATTTTGGGACTTTCTTGATCGTCGTTGGAAGTTACGCTCCAGTTCCTGGCGTCGTTGCATGGTACGTCTCATAACCTTGTTCGATTCACATTCACAGACGCATCCGGGGCAGGGTGAGCAACAACCTACCTGGTCACCATAAACGCGCTGTTGGCATCGCGTTACAAGTCGGGATCGCGAACTTCGGTGGGGCTATTGCAGTGAACATTTATCGGTCACAGGATTCGCCACGATACATCCTTGGACGTAAGAGAGAGTCTTCTACTCTGTAATCACTGACAAGTTTCTCCTTTCGTTGTTGTAGACGGGTTGGAGCTGATGTTTGTCGGTATCGGGGTGATTACCGTGCCCATCTTGGTATTGTCATACAGACGGATTAACCACAAGAGGGATGAAGCCATGCGGGAGGGTCTTGAGCGCGGGGAGAAGGCCGATTTGACGGAACGAGAGCTGAGAGAACTTGGGGATCGCGCCCCTGATTTCAGGTACACGCTTTGACGTTGGGGGTTGTGCCACAACATTGTCCGAGATCTCCACGCTTCTTCTCGCTTTTCTTGATTGTGTTATGTACCCAACCATTCGTTGGGACGCTCAAAGGGGAGACGAATATGGCTCGTTTATTTTATTGTGATGGTGTCAGTAGTTCACTAGAGTGTTTCATCATGCCTTTTTTTTTAATAAGATGTCCCGCCCAGCGCACCCGACGTATCGGAATCAGCCCCCTGTAATCTGTGCCGATCAAAAAAAATGATCGAGTGGTTGCTAAGCACAGTTTTGAAAATTTGAAACTTTCTTCGGACGAGGACGGAAAGACGACTAGCCTAATCTTCCACCCCGCCCACAAGATTTGACCATCATGAATCAATCGGTCACGCGAGTGTCGGTGAGCTCGGCGTGTACTATCGCAAAAATCGAACGGTATGTGTAAACTCGGGCCATCCACGACGATCAGCGTGGAAACATGTCAGCTGCCAAGCTCAATTAAAGTCAGACGGATGCTTTCCTTTCAATCCCCATCCATTGAACAGTGACCCAGACACGTTGTCAATGTCGTGGCAGGCGAGTACATTCCTGTTAACATATTGGTTCCGGTCGCTATTCACATCGCGACATAGTGGGTTCAAATTCTCCGTAGCGCAAAACTCAAGTGGAGGGAGATGAAACGGGGGAGAAATGAAACGCCGATTTTTTTTTTTTTTTGAACAGGGCAATAAAACGCCAATGTCTGTAAAAGTAACAAGAGAGAAGAGGCTGCACTCTTCTTACTACTGGCTATCTCTCTTTGTTACGGAGGTGGAGCAATGGGTGAACGCAAATTACGCGACAGACCGATGCTGACACTGCGTCTCGACAATACAAGAACGATAGTGGTCGACGGCAGTGAAGGTGTGTTGTCACTCGCTTTCTTGGAGGACGGAAAGCACCTTTTGAGTGGTGGGCAGGACGGGAAGATTCGACAGTGGAGAG
>JBBPKO010000264.1:0-35317 GCA_038089295.1 Xerocomus amazonicus
GGGGAAGCTTTGGAGATATTCGCAGCTCGATAGGAGAAGTGTGTGGACCCGATGTTGCAGGAAAGGTGGGAAAGGTGTGGGGTCTGGATGTAGAAGGAGAGTTGCAAGGAGTATGGAGAAGGACTGGACATCCGAGGCTATGGATTGCAATGGGCAAGTTCTCACTCTCTTTCACAGTGTCTAAATGTTGGATCCGCACACAGCCAACTTCGCGCGTTCTCGGATGCATTCACTGCATCTTGCGCTTCGTACGTTGTTGAGATATCTGTCCTTGGAGACACAGGGCTGATGTGGGTCCACAGAGATCAAGGCGATTGAAGAAGATATTGTTGGGGACGAAGACATCTTGGAATTGAAATAGTATTGGAGATCGTCGTCAGCGACAGTGAAGGACCGACCCCTTTAACGTCGCGTGCGAAAATAGCCTGGCCCAATATGTGAGATGCCAAGCCAACTAGACTTTTGGTCAATTATTTTCTGCAGGCGGAGAATGAGAAGCGTTCCGAACTGCATTATCACACGAAATGAACAAGCGATTGATTCAACGATACCGTGGGTGAAGAAGACTGGTTTGAGCACAAATTCCGGTATGAAGTATCAGACGTACCCAAGATGGATGGGGGGGCAAGATCAGTGTGATTGCACCAGTTGTGATGGAGACGTGGCGACAGCCGAAACGGTCGTTTATCATAACACAGATAAGAGGACGAGCGAGCGTGATGGAATTGCAGAGCGGGGATAAGTAGCTCGAGAAGCTTGCGGGGTTAGGGTCAGGTCCGTACTATAATACGACATGTACGTGAGGTTGACGGGCAGGCGATGAGATGATGCCCTTGGTCGTTCCGAGAAATACGCGTCCTCTGGTACGGATACTCGATCGACATGATGGTAGATGAATGAATGACCATAAACATCGTCGGGCTGTGTTCGTTTTCGTTTGGTTTCGTTGGTTTGGAGATATTTTAATTAAGAGAATATGACGTAATAATGTTAAGTGGATAACGTGTCGGAGTTAGCCGAGAGAAAATAAGTAGGTCGCTGCTGTCAGAGATGTGCTGCGGTGCGTGGGTCACTGCCCGTGTCGTCTGTCCGTGTCTGTGTTGGGCTCATCTCCGTCACTTCTTAACCGTCCAACTCGTCTCGGTCTATTTCGTCTCCTTCCACCATGTCCGTCCTCCTCCTCGCTAAGGCTCCCAGCCTTTCCGCCCTCTTCATGGCGGCTGCAGCCTCTGCCTTACTCTTGCTCGTCGCTCGCATTCTCTTCTTCTTCATGCGTCTTTGGTCATGTCCTCTCGGTCGTCCCGATACTCGGGACAAGGAAAACTCTCTCTTCCTGACATTCATCACCAAACCATGGGGCCGTTCTTTGCAATGGAACACCCTCCCGGTCTCGCTCCCTTTTACGCTCACCACCGCGGAAAAGCCTTCAGAAGCTGGCGGTGGGGTCGGCGTGGACCTACGAAAACCTTCCCTTGTCCTCCCCATCCTCAACTGGCAGCCACGCGCAGGGCCTCGGTTTCAGCCTCCTCGTGAGTAACCTCCCCTGTCACACGTTTCCCACTTCAACACGGTAATTCTTAGCTCCTGCGCTCTACGAAAGCCCTGTGCCTCTGTCTATGGCCAAGATGATCATGTCGCGGCATGTATGCGTCTCATTCTTTTACTGGGTGATGTATTTTCTTATACGCGCTTAACAGACATTCCGACGGCCGAATCCCAATCGATTACGAAAATCCTCGACCGCTGCCTCTTCCCGACCGACGTCACCACCGCAGACGCCTTCCCGCCTGTACCACTCAATAGCATAGTCCTGCACTAATCAACACCTGCCAAAAGCACACTTCATTGGGCGATACGGACTTTACTTGGTGCCCAGTCTAACTTATTTTACAGACATGTGCACGTGCTCTCACCTACGGGTCATCAGGCAATTGCACCTGCTATAATCACATACGATCTATTGGAGTACTGCCGAGTTCTTCATGACCTACAGCGATGATGATATCCACAGACATACCTTTGGATTTTCTACGATCTCATTTTTTCTCTACGAGGTCGGGTGCCTTACTATGCGACATAGTAGCTGAGCTTCTCCTAGCCCTTTGGGAAGCTGGGTGGTGTGATGGAGTTAACACGGATAATTTTTTTCTTCATGTAGCCAAGGAACTTTTTTTGTGTTTCTTCTTTCCCTCCTTTCTTTCAGTTCGTTTTTTGATTATTCGTTTTCTATTTTGTTTTGCAACGTTGCCATTTTCACCACGGGTTGAGCATGTAATGACAGACACATCAACGTATACATCCACTGTCGGCTGCCAAGCAGTACCGGGTTTGCAACGAACCCAGCGATGCCCCACAGAGAATAAGGGAGAAAATCAACCCTGTAGACGAAAAAAAAGGAAAGTCCTCGGAATGGCAACACCACGGGATTCAAGTCTTGAAACACTCGAGCCGGCATCAGGAGTCACCCAGATCAGAAACGGGGGATACCGGCATACGTGTGTGTGCGGTTCAGCATCGTCGGACCCGTGCCTCGCTAGAGTAAAGATCCCCACGGGCGACGACAGCGGACTTGACTTTCCGAGCCTCGCGGCCGCCTCGGATGGCTGCACGTTGCGGCTGAGGGAGCAGTGCATTACAGTTCGGCAAATCCGTCATGCACATGACACTTTTGAAAGCCATCAAGCAAGTGGAACAGCCAGGAGCGCTGTGTCAGCGAAATGAAATGGTGCTAAGATGAGAGGCCGATGTGAAATCAGTCCGGAAAAGCGAATGATCCGACATAATGAATGATGCGGATAATTTAGCATGACAATGGCGCTCTGCGTATCATCCAAGATGGTGGCCGTCCCCCACCAGTCGGGCATTTGCTTCACATCAGTTTGAACGGACGCGTCACCAGGGTGAGTCAAGAGTCCGACGGGTATATGCGACGCTGTTGGACTGTGACTTCCAATGGACATTACCAAGGGCTATGCCCATTGTTAATGCCCATCCTTGAGTGTGCCTGCCTGCCCAGGCATGGGGTGCACGATGCCACCCTGATCGGACAGAGCGCAGCGTCCGTTCCCAAGACGCGCAGAGTCTCATCGCCTGCAGATGTAGCGCTTCTTGACACGTGGGGTCTCGAGGAATATTGGCCGGAAAAAAAGAATAACTTTACATTCGTTTGATCCCTGTGTAGATCAAGCGGGGAACGCAGTTCACGTTTGTAAAGAACTCGCCTAGATTCGTTGACAACGATCAAGAAGGTTAATCTACCCGGCCGTACGTCTGCATAATGTAGAATGTTACCGATCGTCAAGGGTGTACCTCCATTAGTGATCATGGTGGTCGACATACAAAGCTAGATGGAGGAAACGACAGTCTTGTGCTTGTTGAATTGGGTTTTTAGAATAATCACGATTCAGCGCGAGACCTCACCGGATCATAACGCATCAAAGACGAATGGATCTTATCTGAAGATACGCTGAGGGTGATGAGTGCCACGCCATCATGCGGGTGTCAGTCGTAGGACGATCCCGACATCACTCGACCCGTGACAGCGACCTTTTCAAAAGCCTCGCGCACTTCGTGGAAATGCTGTTAGAAAATATACTGGACCAGTTTCCGCCGAATGTAAAAGTGCCAAGATGCTGGTGGACTTGGTGATAGATTAGGTGTTCTCGCCTAGTTTGCGATGACGTTGGGCTTGGACTTGTGCGGGGGGTGTCCCTTGATCGAATCCACATCAACTCTGACGCTCTTCGCACAGAATTTGTGAAGAGGGAAAAAATACGCAACCTGCCTTAGTAGTCGCAGCGGCAACTCGTGGGACGGATTCTCCTATAAATTCTCCTGTCCATTCAAAATGGATGTCCGACGTGAGCTCATCTCCTTGCGTGCCAGGCTAAACTTCGTGACCTAACAAACAGCCGACTAACAGCGTACGTGAAATCCTTCGAAGAAACCTGGTCGGAGAGAATTCCTATCAAACGAACGTTCACGATTATCTAGGAGCCATGCGGACTGCGGTGGACGTTGTTGCAGAATGGTCTATGGTGCGATCGCCGATTCTCCAGAGGTTCCTCGTAATGAGACGGAAATACGAGACAACTGCCAACCGCGCAGATGGTCAACATGGTACCAAAAATTTGCTCGGGCTTGCTATTGCGATGCAGTAACAAGCCTGCGAAATGGTTGCTACTGCACAGAACCACCAAAGATTTCCCTCGCAGTCATCGGATCCAAGTGAATGAAAAGACTTACTGAAGACACGATTGGCCAGTCTGGTGGTGACAAGTCCGAAGTCGCGAATGGTCAGCGGCAGAACTTGTTCTCCTGGAGGCATCAATGGAACCACTACAATAGTACAGAGTAAAGTAAAAGATAGCGTTGTCCCAGATTAGGTAAACTGAATGCGACTGTCTCGTCCATCGCGTCACAAAAAAACATGACGAAGCATAGCAAGAACAACACGGCCTCTTCCGTTTTCTCATATGCTGAAAAGCAGAAGACAGAATATGGAACGAAACGTGTATGTCTTCTTTACAACTAACCAAGGTTCACTGAGCTGAAACGTGCTAGCAACGCCTAGGAAATGAGTCCATGCGAAACTTTGATGCTTGTGCGCTCTGCTTACAACAAGCGCGGGACCCCATCGCCTGCGATCATGGCCACCTGTTCTGTAAAGAATGTGCATACGCCGATCTCCGTATGTTGCCGCGCGTTACGCCAGTGTGACTTGAGTTGAGACCACACAGTGAACCAGAAGAAGGACATCAAGAAACAGAAAGACCGCCTAGAAAAACTCAAGAGAGAGGCGGAGGAAGAAAAACAGCGCGCGTTAGAAGCTGCAAGGGAACGCGTTCTGCGAGATTTCGAAAAGGGCCAGCTCGGTTTATCTGCAAATTTACCCGCCGTTGCGTCCACGTCTGGCGCTGGTGGGTTATTTTGTGGCTTCCCTCTGTTGATCTTACGGTGTGTGTTGCTCAGGTCGTGCAGGCAAGCGGAAGCTTGACTTTGACAGTTCAACCGTGGAAGTGCTTGCACGGGAAGCTGAAGAAGCTGCACTCAAACTGATAGAGCGAGAACAGGCAGAAGCACTGCGGCACAAACTCCCTGATTTCTGGCTACCATCGTTGACACCCACATACACGTCGAATGGTCCACCTTCATCTTTAAAGGATGTCAAGGTTCAAACCATGTGTCGAGGGGGGGACCCACCTCATGCGGTCAGGTACGCTTTCCTGTATGTAACTGGGATACCTCAACACATTCACATCCTGTTTCCGAAGCTTGAAGTTGTTTATTCCTGTTCAATTTTCCTTCCTGGCTTCTTCGAGTGCACGTTCAACAAACTCGACTCCTGCGACCAATGAGGTCAAAAAGGGAGAGCCAAAGAATCCAATATGTCCTTCTTGCAAGACTAATCTTTCCAATAACAAAATACTGTTCTGTGCGTGCGTCCCGTTGGATTGGGAGTATGGTAGTTTTCATATATCCTTTAGTGATGCGACCCTGTTCCCATGTGGTGTGCAAAGTATGCACAGACTCCCTTGTGCGGCCCGCAAGCCAGTGCATTGTTTGTGACCACAAACTAGCGGACCATGACATTGTAGAGCTCAAGAGGGAAGGTACGCACAGTTTTTTATTCTATCACGAAATTAAAGCGTCTGTTATTTCTCGTCAGTAGTACTGATTTTCCCCTTCAGGTACGGGATTTGCAGGAGGTGGACTTGCGGAGACAACAAAGAAAGGGGTTGCATTCCAAGGGTAACCTTACCCGGCTCTCTGTACGTATTGGGTTCTCCCACATTCGATGTATTTCGCTTTCTCGTAAATCCACCCTTTTGGATCGGGCTCAGTTCAAAGGGTATTTCTGTGCGTAGCTAACTTATTTCTTGATATGCCCCTGCTCGAACGTTTGCAAACCTATCCTTCGCGCGACCGGTGAGTAATAGGTCGTCGAAGTCCACCGCAAGCTAGATGGTACAGGGAAGAGCGCTCTTGGGCACATGAATAGACACCAACGTGATCTTTCTAGCTTTCCGTTTTCATCTATTGCGAATGCATGCGTTTACTTGTGCTTGTGAGTGCATTCTCATTTGGCTACAACATGCTGTAAACGAACGTGTACGTTCGTTGAACTCTCTCGAGAAAATCCAATTAACATCATTTAGCTTGACGCCATTCTGCAATACACCGCAACTTAGTACTTCCCCCGTTAACCGTTGTTTCAACTGAACTTCTTGGTCCCAAACCAGCGGGACCCTAGGACACCAAGCACGGTTCATTCCCCTGACGATGTTTCTGCTTCCTTGCTTCCAGCTCGTAGTGTTATTCTAGACGGCACATCAGCTGGGGTCATCTGAGCATGGTTTGTCTGTGTTATTTTCATTTCCCGTCTTTCTTGTACGAGCCAACGGAACCAAGGGCGATTATGTGATCCATCAGTCGTGATCCGTGAGTGCGTGGGCATCTCCCGACTCGTTTCAAGTAGCTCCCGTCCCGTCAAAGACGCCTATTTGCCAAGCTCGCCGCGTACTTGCAAGGCGAACGGGGAAGATGTACCGTTACCCGATTGTCGCTGGTTCGGACGCATTACTGATCGGCTGCGACAAGAATTTGTGGACAAGCCCGGTGGTCATACCACGAATGTCCACCCCGCTCCCACGGCGAGTAGATGGACTTTGGAAGCAAGCTATGTGATTTTGGGGGTAGCATCTTTATCTTATTCTGTGCTGTAGGCAGACGCGTACAATTGGTCGTCTTTTTCCCGACATTCGGTGCAGAGGTGTAGCCTTCACGCGCTGTGCCACTCCGTCATCAAGATGGACTGAGGTGTGACTCTCAGTGACGATGACATCCTTGCACTCGAATCATGATTGAAGCCAAGTCCTAACTGTCTTGAACAAGCCTTTGGTGAACAAAAGCTGGAGGCGCGCGAGTCTTTCGAGCTACTACAAGGCATAACATATGCTCAAACGCGGGAATGATGTGGCATATAGCTTGGACCACAAACTGTCTTCAATTTCGACCGTAAAATGTAGACTAAAAAATATATCTTCCTTGTGTACGGTCCCGGAACGCTGGCCCTGTGGACAAATCCCATGTATGTCCATTATTCGGAGCATCGATGGGTGCCACCCCTGTCACCGGTGCAAGACGCTTTGGCATGCCTCGTGTCGTCAAAGCACATCCACAATTGTCCACAGTCCACAAACCCTATAAATTAAACCGGGTTGATGCCCAAAGGGCCCATACATCTCCCCCCCCTCCCAACCCACCTGCGATCCCCCGCTTTTTTTTGTGATGCAACTGCTGCCCGCACCCATCGAGCACCATTTCCAGAAAAACCACCAGCGTCATGCTTTTACTGTTGAACTGACGGTCAAGGTTCAACGATTGAGGGGTTGCTTCAAGGAAAGCACCCTACCCCGTCCAACGGCCCAAGTGATCGCCGCATGGAAGGACGTGCCGAACGCCACGGTGGATATCCTGCCCAAGTCTCTGAAGACTGGGTCCGTACCCCTTGAGGCCCCTCCACCAACTCCAACAGGACTGTCGTTTGACATAGACGACACTACATCGAGCGAATCGTCCTTCAGTGACATCCTCGATGATGGTTGGGTATTTGTCGACGACATGGAGATACCTACGGCTGACATGCTAGCATGCCGGGAGCTTGGAGGCTCTCCCACAAGCGATGATTCGATGTCGCAATGCAGCTACCCAGACCAACGCGAGGAGAAACCCACCGTTGAAGAAGATTCACTCCATGCCTGCGACAGAAACTCTCCACTTTCTTCCCCGGACCACGACAGCTTCCCGCCGAATAGACGGGACACGTCGACGCCAGTTGGGTTCTTCAACATGGTCAACCAATGGTATCTGGATTATTGTGTCCGCGGGGCGGATGCTTTTGCCCAGTCGTTGATCGCGTTCGGGATGGTCTCTCCGGGGACCGCGCCACTCGCATCGCGTATCGCGCGTACTATTATCAGGAAGGTGGCAAGATCGTCTTACACGAAGGGGAAGAACCTAGAAAACACGATCCGCTTCTCGACGCTGACATCGTTCAAAAATTGCTGGGAGTCGGTAAGTCAATATCGCAGATCACCACCACTTGGACTCAGTGGTACACAATGTGCAGGACGATACCTGGATGCTGTCATCTATACCGTGTGGCATCCGTATTGCCAGCTTTATCGGTAGCTTGTTTGATGCCAAGGTGTCCACCGCAAGAGATATTCACCTCTGCTTGTCCTACCTACTGGAAGGGGAAAGAAGCTCTGGCCGTCTGCTCGCTATGCATGCATTGTTAATACAAGCCAACGACAAGTTGTGCAAGAGCCGCAACCTCCCGGCTCTGATAGAATTCAAACACGAGATCACATCTCGAGATAAACGATCAGGGAAATTACTTTGGACGACAACCCCATTTTCGGAAGCGATTCTGGCTGTGAGTTGGATGAATGGATGCGCAAGCTGCATGCCGTTTGACTTATATGACTCACAGGATATCTTGGTTATAGTCGACCGATGGACGGCTTCACAAGCTCTCAGACGTGAACAATTTCAGATACCAACCGGAAGTTGCGTCGTCCGTAATAAAGCCGTAGGGCCAAGACTGCGTGGTGGCCCTGTGGCAATACTATGACGTTTCTTTGTTTGGCTATGCTAGTTTCAGACGGACTTGGTAAATAGTTGTCAATAATGCAACTTGCAGTGTAGTCAGTACTGTGATGCCGAGAAATTTGTAAAAATTGCTAGTCTTTAATGAATGGCGAGGGAGTGAAGGAGTGAATGTCAGCGTAGAGTAGAAAGTTAATGGGCCCGACTGGAAATTGGAACTCGGGTCACGTACATCTTCACCTCCAGAGTAGTGGGGAACAACTCTCAAAGTGTGTATCATTCGACTAGGCCATTGAGCCGAACTTCCGAGTTCGAAAATGATCAAGTCCATCCGGTGAGGATCGAAGAAAAAAGATACAATACAGCCTAAGATTGAGCAAGCATGAAATGCAGAAAATTACTACCGAAACATAAGGCCAATCCCAATCCCAATGCAAAAGCTACCCAACAACGCGATTCGCACCTCACTGTCAGACAACTTAGCCCACACCTTTGATGTCTTCTTATAGAAACAATCCCTGACTGGTTCCAGAAGAGAAAAGGACAATGTTAGTAAACTGGACAGATATAAGGGATCAACACAAGGGGTGGGCGGGCTGATTGCATCCGGCCGGGCGGTGACAGTGTTCTCTCTGGTACGCATCGCGACATCCTGGGACAATCGCGTCTCCCACTCGGCCTCCCATCTAGCCTTGTCCCAGCCTTGTGGCTTCTCAGCAATGTACTGTGCCGTTTCGCGATGACTTGCAGCAACGGTTTCTACCGCGCGTTCGACTTCTCGCCAACGCAAGAACCGCTCGGCCGCTTCGTAGCGTAAGCATGAAAGAATCTCTGGCGATCGAAACAAGCCATTGCGCAACGCCGAGGACGAAACAGGCCTAAAGGAAGACATGTGAGGCCGCGGGGGGAATCTGGTCTGATCCAAGCCATGACGAAACACGATAACGGGAACATGAGGTGCAAGTGTATCAATCAGATCATTCTCGGCGCTAGAGGGCCCTGTGGACGGATTAGGCGGGTGCATATGAAAACGGAGATGGAGCACTTTCCCACCTGAATCTGTCAGAATAATGACGGCAGTATATAGCGGGGTCCAGGGTGAGGCAATCAGGTTTGCGAGAGCAGAGGACGGTTGGCAGCGCTGGTCGATCATTTCCACCAGAGAATGAAACGGGGAATGGATGGCTGGCAGTACGGACGAAGGCTGGAGTTCAACCGTTCCTCAGAATGAATTCGCTGTGAGATGGGGAATACGTACGTTGTGATGGACAACCAGCTCGACATTCCGTGATGGCTCGAATTTCTCGAGGCCATGAGGGTCCTTGTGTTCGACCCAATCTGTAGAGGCACGTAGGATGAACCTACCACCGTTCGCCTCCCATTCACCAGTATCTACCACGTCTTCGTTGTCATCTAACAGCAGGCTGGACACGAATGTATGGTCCTCAGCAGCATCTCCGATCACAAGCAGACGGATGTCGCCCAGAGTTTTTCCGTACTGCGTGGGGCGAGGCAGGGCTTCTGGGAGGGTTAGAGATGGAATGATAAGCCCCTGTGTGAATTCCCCAGCATGGTCGGATTGAGTATGAGCATGTGGGGGGCTGGCGGCGGCAGAGGAGAAAAAGAATGAGGATCCAACGGATGGCAGCGATGATATTGACTCTGACGGGCTGTCGGGAGGGGAAGGAAGTGCGCTCGACCTGGGCGACGACGACTGCGAAATGCTGGGCGTAGGACTGATGGTACTAGCGAGATGCTCTTGTCGTCCTCGTATCGTCGACACGCTCGTCGATACAGCGCTCGCTGAGTCCATGGTCGAGGAGCAGAGACGTGTCGGGGTAATGTAACTAACTTTGCCCAGCTACACGTGTTCGGTCCATATTCCGTCTAATTCTAGCCCACCACGGTATCACACCACCAAGCCAATTGTCTGATAATTAATCTTACGCTCGGACAACAAGAAAATGCTCAGGTACACCCGGATTCTCTTGCGGCGCTAGGCTCTGTCTGATATACTTTTCCCCATTCTCGTCCACCTCGACGATTCTCTCGACCTTGGGAAGCTGTTGTCAGTCACTCCAAAGTACAATGTGTGCCCTCTTACCTGCCAAACTCGCATATTGCACCCAATGTGAACCAGCGTGGGGGAACACACGGATACGATTGTAGCTGCCCTCTGCATCAGCAACGGTATAGAAACAGCCAGTGGATCATCGGGCGAAAACGAGAAATTGACGTGAAGTAGACGCAAGTTTTTCGCCAGTGCAAACGAGTATGCCACATCATGCTCAGAAAAGATACAATTTACTTCGATGCAGGGAGCGACAAAGAGCAGCCAGAAACTCACTAGATTGCATTCCTCTACCACTATGAGCAGTTTCTCCAACAATCGGCACTCTGCACAAATCACTCTTAACGCTGGGAGACTAATCTGAATGCGATGGACAACAAGATCCCTGAGTCTTTGACCAAGTTTTGTCACCATATCTTTCCAGAATTCGTCTGGCATGAGAACCCATCCCGACGTGCTGATAGAATATAAGGAGAAAGCCTCCAACGGCATTGAAGCTAGGAGGTCTCCAACATCACGAGTCCATCGGGTTAGGTCAATGCCAAGGTGAACAGTCAGAGTGATCGCTCTCAATCGTCTGAATATCATCGTGCGGAGACTCACAGCTTTAAGCGCAGACATATCCTACAAAACGAATAACCTGAACCAGCGGGTCAGCGTGATATGGGCGGATCACATACGAATGCATGCGAGATACCCTCGATATTGATCCCGACGAGTCCGCTTTTGCTGGCAGAGGCGATCGCTGCAACACCCACATGGGTCACTCTAGGACATCCAATGATAGTTAGATATTCTAGCCCTTGCAGGCCCGGTGCAAGCTGTGACAGAAACTCGTCTGTCACAACAGTCGACGTCTACCAACAGGCTATGATTCACAATTCCCAGCGCATTTGCAACAGCATCTTACCCTACAGAACATCATCAGGCTGCGAAGTGTTTCGCCAGTGACCGAGATCCAGATGGGGAGAATGCCCAGAACGCGAGTGTTGGGCATGATCAACGAGATCTTTCTCAAACGAGAAAATCGAAAGAGTATGTTGGGGTCATATACACTGTCGTTCCCATTGATCTCTAACTCATGCAGTAGTGAGCAGTTGCACAGAGCCTCGAGCACCGCAGGATAGAGTGATCCGTCCCTGGTCCAGATGCAAGACCTAAGGTTAACGCAGTTCCTTATCCCCTGAGCGCAGATCTGTAGTAGTTTGGAGTGACTATCAATTGGTAGACCTTTCGGAAAGTGCCTGATCTCTGCCAAAACGCAGTGAGCATCGAGGGGGGGACAACCCGGCAGCGACTTGCCTAATATCTGTACATGGCAGGCAATATGCGAACATCTAGACAAAGTCTGGAAGATGAGGATAATCTGCATGCACAAAAATATGGTTTGATTGGTACAAGATAATCTCCGCGACAGACCTGCTTCTTCGAGTTTTTATGCCAAGCAAAGATGGATACATGACAGTACAGCACGGGTGTCGAGTATGAGTTGAATAACTTATTGACAAGACAAAGCGCATAGAGACGCTCAGGATTGTGAATGAAGCCGAAGATTATCGCCAGCAGCTCAGGAGGAAGGTCGAGGAAATAAGCCATGTTACACTCAAGCTTTGCTGACTAATAGACAACGTTGGCCTGCTTGTGTTTCTTCCTCACCGCCATCATCCTGAGATGATACATTTGGATGAAACCTTTGCAATGCAGGACCAGGACTCTGATCCAATTCAACCCGAGAATGAAGAGGAAGAAGTAGAACAAACTCGGTTAGAGCGCAAAACTGGAAAGTCTCGTGGGTCTATTTACGATTCGCTGGTTGACGACGAAGACGACGAGGACGAAGATGAAGACGAGGAGGAGGAAGATCATCGCGGGAGAAAACGCGCAAAGGTATCAGTTCTACATCACGCTCTATCGGTTCATTCACACAAAATACAGCACCGTCACAAACGCAATGCAGTCAATCGTTTCCTCGATGTAGAAGCCGAGGTCGATACGGAAGAAGAGGAGGAGGAGGAAGAGGAAGAGGCTGCTGGTGGTGTGTCTGTCCATTCGCTGTTGCCACGACCCTAACCGTCTCTGTTATTGTTAGATGAGTTCATTGCAGATGCTGGGCCTGAGGGGGATGATGAAGACATGAATCGAAGAGCTGCTGTCAATGCCCGGCTTGATCGTCGGGCGAGAGAGCTCGATGATCAAGACCTCGCAAAAATTGCCCAAAATCTACACGAACGCTATGGGCGTGCGGCTGTACGGTACACGGGAGATATGAATGAGGTTCCTCAACGCTTACTCATGCCTTCGGTGCATGATGCGAGCCTGTGGCAAGTTAGGGTCAAGGTAGTGTACACGTACAAGAGTGGCTCGAGTATGCTATTGACACCAGTTTTGTAGCCCGGGCGGGAGCGTGACATTGTGTTCAGTCTTATGCGCAAGGCAATTGATCTGGAGTACACAGCTCAACCACTGTCCATATTATCGGCCTTTGAACGAGATTCTCTTCCGGGCATGATCTACGTAGAGGCCCGCAGTTCCCAACAGGTCAACCAGGCGTGCAAAGGTCTCGTCGGTGTCTACCCTACCCGTGGTATTACGCTGGTGCCCATCGAGGAAATGGCCAGCCTTCTGCAAATCAAGAAGCAAGACTTGACAGTCACTCCTGGAACATGGGTCCGTATCAAACGTGGAAAGTACCAAGGTGACTTGGCACAAGTCATGGATATCACTGAGAACGGCGAGGACGTTGGCCTGAAGTTCATCCCCCGTATCGATCTCAACCCCAGAGATGATGCGAGTGTCGATGGACGCAAACGAAAGAAGGCTACTGCGGGTCTTTCTACGATGCGGCCCCCGCAACGGTTCTTCAATTACGAGGAAGTAGTCAAGGTGTATGGCCGCAAACAGGTCTCCAAGCGGAATCAAGTTTATGTTTTCCAGAATGACACGTACAAGGATGGCTTCATTGAGAAGGACTTTAAACTTTCGGCGTTACAGCTCGATGACGTTAACCCCACTTTGGACGAAATAACACGCTTTACCCGGGGGCAAGATGGTGCAGAGGCGGAAAATCCTGTCGACCTCTCTATCATAGCTGAAGCATCGAGAAAGGCAGCGATCTCCGTTCTCCAGCCTGGTGACCACGTCGAGGTCTTTGAAGGGGAACAAGCTGGTGTACACGGCGTTGTCGACTCTATCAGCCAGGATGTGGTCACCATCACTGCGGTTGGCGTGGACATCGATGGTCAGAAGGTCGACGTTCCAGCTCGAAGCGTCCGCAAGCGTTTCAAACCGGGTGACCACGTCAAAGTGATGACCGGTCAGAACGCCGATGAAACTGGCCTTGTTGTGTCTGTCTCTGATAACGTAGTTACTTTCCTGTCTGACATGTCAATGCAAGAGGTGGGTCCTTTTAATTTGAAGTGTTACTATATGCCTTAAGGTTTTCAATGTTCCTATTAGGTTTCCGTGTTTTCTAAGGATCTTCGAGAGGCTGCCGAAGTAGGTTCCGGTACGAACATTGTTGGCAACTACGAGTTGCATGATCTAGTTCAGCTAGAGTAAGAGCGCGCCTCGTCGACATCATTCTGCTGTTGATGGCTTTTTAAGTCTGCAAACTGTTGGAGTCATCTTCAAGACTGAGCGGGACTCCTTCCGAGTTCTTGACCAGAATGGCCAAGTACGCCTTGTCCAGCCTCACCAGATATCTATGCGGAGAGATTCGAACCGTGCAATTGCGACCGACTCAGAAGGCCACGAACTTCGGGTCAACGACAATGTTCGGGAAATGGATGGAGAGGTAATATCGCCACTGAATACTCGCCGGGTTTCTCATATGTTCCACAGGGTCGTAAAGGCAGAGTGCTTCACATTCACCAATCATTTTTTGCTTTTTTGCACAACCGTGACGTTCCTGAGAACGGCGGTGTATATGTTACTCGTGCCCGGTCGCTGGCTTCACTGGCACCGAAAGGCAACCTCGTTAAACCAGGTACAGATCTTGGTAAGATGAACCCACATGTGGCTGGTGGCGCAGCCACAGGAGGCATGGTAGGCTCTGCCATGGGGCGCGGTCCTCGAGATCGAGATATTGGTGCTCTTGTTGCCGTTGTCAAGGGTCCACAGAAAGGTTACATTGGAATTATTAAAGATACCAACGGAAATCTTGCTCGTGTGGAATTACACACCGGGAATAAGGTGATTACCATCGACAAACAAAAACTTCACCGGAAACTGTGAGTAATGCGGATGAACATGTTATTGCATTGTATTGCTCAGTACCCTCGTCTCAGACCCGATGGAACTCTCATCCCTCTAAACAAGCCCTACAATCCTGGTGCTGGGCAGGGTGGTTTCAAGGCTCTGGGAGCGCCAGCACGAACGCCCAACCCTTACGCACAAGCGGCTGGTGGCCGAACACCTGGATGGGGAAGTGGTCGTACACCAAATCCGTATGCAAACGGAGACGGAAGAACCCCTGCATGGAATGCCTCGTCCAGAACACCGAATCCGTTCGGTGGTGACGGTAGCAAGACTCCGGCTTGGAACGCTTCCTCGCGCACGCCTAACCCCCACCAGGATGGTAGTAAAACTCCTGCCTGGAACGCGTCCTCACGGACCCCCAACCCGTATCAGGATGGTGGCAAAACTCCCGCATGGAATGCGTCCTCACGGACCCCCAACCCGTACACTAACAACGAATCCCCTTCTTGGGGTAACGATGGCGGTAGAACACCTCGTCCCGCCTGGGGTGGAGGATGGGGGAGCGGATCGGATAGCAACTCTGGGTGGGGAAACACCTCACCTGCACGGCCGGCGGACGCAAGTTACTCTTCTACATGGGTAAGTTTGCCGAATTGCCGATATCTACAACGGCTCATGTGTTTGATAAAAGTCTGCACCAACGCCTGCGGCTGCTGCAACACCTTTTGCTGCCCCGACTCCAGCTGCCTCGTATCCAAGCGCGCCGACGCCTCGCACCATGGGATCGGGAGGCTTTGTGCACTCGGCCCCAACACCAGGGGTGTTGGCTACGGACGAGGATGATTCAAGTTAGTGACCGGTTTGTTCAATCAGAGAGCGGCATTTAACGCAGTTGCTCGTAGCTCCCAATTGGCTGTTGGAACCAGCCTTCAAAGACAAAAAGGTGTTGATGCAAGTTACTGGCACTTCAGGTGGCTGGCACGATGGAGAGCTCAATGGTGCCAAGGGCTTCGTGACCAACATCTTCCGAACGCCCGGGGACACGCTCATTACCATTGAGTTCATTGATTCGGGCCGAGCGGGCACCACTGAGGAGGTGCCGATTAACTACCTGAGCCCTGTCCATCCAAACGAAGTGGGTGATCATGCTATTCCACTTGAAGGACCTTGCAAGGGCACAGAAGTAATCTTGACTCAATCATTGGCCCCGGGTGTATGGCAGGTCTGCAAGTCGTTGGATTCTGAGGTGTTCACCTCCTTAGAGCACGCGATGGTGAAGCTCCGTACCAGATGATGCACCAAACGATATTTTGGAGTCTTTTCTTTTTCGTGCTTTTGGTTTGGCTTCGCATTGCTTGTACCCTTGTGTTGTAGTAATTTATCTCTTGCGTAATCAGAACTTGAGTATACTCAAGTTAGCACTTCAAATTGCCCCTTGCACAAATGTCGTTTCTTGTGGGATCTCTTGCAGGTGCAGTTACAACGGGAGGGGTGAGCCATTCACCCAAGTCGAGCGGACGAACACACTATCATGCATGACTGCACCCGTTTCACAGGTATACTATGGATTCTCAAGCCTGATACACACGAGGTACGCCGAACACCAACCGAGCGAACCCCCGCTTCATTCAGACTTTTTGCTCCCTTCTGCAGAACCGCCCAGCACCGTCACGAGTACGTCCGCGCTCCCCAGCCATAACGGGCACTTCTTGCTTTTTCGAATCTCCTCGGCTGACACCAGCCCCTCCCGCCATCGTCCCGCACCACACAGTCTCCATGTGCTCTCGGAGCAACTCGGGGATGCGTCTGCGGCGCTTCCAGGTCCGCTCACGGCGTCCGCACGGATCGCTGAGCGCCCATTCGTGGCGATGCTGCAGGCCGGGTGGAACGAGCACATCGCGAGCATGTTTGCGACCGCCACAGGATGGGAACGGCGTGCGTCAGATTGGACGAAAAAGATGTTGTACGGAGGGGCACCGTAGAATCTTTGGGTTTCAGTCGATGCGTAATAATACTGGCGAGACTGTGGCGTGTCATTAACTGGACGTGGTTTATAATATAGACGTCTACATGGGCTGATAAGAAAAAAAAGGGAATCCTTGAGTGTCCATCCTCGTGCCCTATCGTACTGTACACGTTCTCAACGTCCATAACCTTGGTAGTACTGAGAACTAAAGCCTGGTGGGGGTGGTGGCAATGTCGGTGGTTTAGGTGCGCTAGGAGAAGACAGGTATTGCGTGGGAGGTGGGGGTGCGGGGAACGTCGCGCTATTGGCATATCCTGCTGGTGTATATTGATGGGAAGGTTGTGGCGGCGGAGGTGGGAATGAAGGCTGCCGAGGAGGTGCGGATGGTGGTGGGACAAACGGTGAAGACGTAGCCGCAAATGGCGAAGACCCAAACAGTCCAAGACTAACATATGGATCCGGGGGCGCGCTCGGCGCAGGGTATGAACTACGCGGTAATTGCGGCGGAGGCGGGGGCAGGTAAGAGATAGGACGCGGAGGTTGAACTGGCCTTTGAGGCTGCGCTGGTGGACTCGTCCCTCCTTGCAAATTCATCGAGGAAAATGACGCCTCGACGGAAGGTGTAGTACGAGGTGGTGGAGGGACTGGGGGCTTGATATCGGCTGGCGGAGGCTTCGTGGTGGATAGTCGTCGTTGCACTTCTGCTTGGCCCGCTAGTTTCTCGCGTTCAGAACGCCTTTCCGAAACAAACGACTTTGCATTGCGTGACAGTGCTGCACTTAATTCTGTGAGCTGGTTGTAGAACTGTAGCCCTTTACTGTGAACAGAAACATCTGTGAGCAGTGGGTCAACAGACATGGTAAACGAACCCACGTCAGTCCATCCCGAACTTCCATATAACCATCGCGAGCATGCGAGATACGCCGGATGACTTCTTTCTTTCGTTTCTCTCGTTCTTCCCACTTCTTTGCGCCAGGACCGCGACCTGCAGTGTCCCGCAGACTCTTCCACAAGCTCTGTATTTCTTGTAGAGCAATCTGTTGGTGGTGTACGGTAGCAGCTAACCGTTGCTGATATGGCCTAAATTTCTCGAGCTCGGTAGCAAACAATGCAGGTTCTACACCACTGTTGCGACGGTTGAGTAGGAGAAGATGTGAAACATCGTCTGCTTGGATCTGAGTAGCGTGAGTAGCAACAATGTCATGTCATGATCAAAATTACCTTGTCCTTGAGATCTTTGAGAACTGCGTTTCGTTCGTACGCAATTTTCTTTATTCTGCCGAGGCGCTCTTCTATTTCGGCTGTAAGTTGCCCAACATGCTCGAGTCCTTGCTCGCCGTGCGTTTCTGAACTGACGTCCAAGTCCAGCAGACTCACCACACCACTGCCACTATGCTGTACGCTCGCACGGAAGAGCTCTTCCAGGCCAGAAGACAACATGAGTGATATGTCTCCTTTGACAGCGCCCCAAATCGTAAAAACTTGATTGTCAGATGCTGCAGCTGCCTCAAGGGCATTCAGATGAGACTTTAGATCCTGCCTCAGAGACTTGTTCAGCGATGCAGATGGTTCTTGCGTCCACAAATGATCATATTTGACCCTCATTGCTTCGCATTCGCGGGATTCGACTTCCAAATCGCGTGAAATTGATTCGAGTTCGGATTTCACAGCATCCTTCAGACGTGTCAATTCGCGCACGAGTGCGTCGACGCCTTCTCTGTCTTCCATGACCTCAATGTCTTCCTTCCAACGCCGCACCTCTAGCGGAATCTCGTCTGCCGCACTAACACCTCCTTCCACCATAGCCTTGAACCGCCCAAGGCCTTCCTGTACCCCTATGGCTTCAAGTGCGCTGCGCGCTTCAACTTCTGCGCTCTCAGCGTTCTCAACTTCTTTCCGAACTAACTTCGCTTTCTCTTCGGAGTACACGCTCGCGCTTTCGTGCACGCTCAGAGGGATAAGCTTGATGAAGATGTCCTGGCCAATAACCTTTTGCACTTCGGGTGCACTGTAGACTTCTTGGATCGTGATAGGGGTAGCTACCGATGCCTTGTCAATGTTGGGTAGCGAATCCGGAGAAGAGAGGACTGCGTTGTAAATAAGATCGTTGTCGCGCTGAGCTTCAATCTTGCGGTCAGTGCAGATTTGAAGATGAGATTTCGTGCGCTCGAGAATGGACGTCCCAGCGTCGGCCGGCAGCGTGGGCGAGAGATGCGACCAGAGGGCAGAAAATGATTGGGCAGAACGAAGGCTCTCTTTGGCCAGGGTCTCTGCAAGGGTAAACCGCACGAGAGAATCGCCATGGTTGCCTGCCTTGTTGTCAACTTGAGCACGGTAGAATTGGGCAAGCGAGCCAAATAGCTTGGACTTGATCTGGAATGGGGTTGAGATGGGCAGCCAGACTCGGATTGGGGATCTACCTGTATGAGTGTCACCCAATTTCGATCAAAGACGCCCTTGCCCATAAAGTCTTTTATTTCCTCTGATAGAGAGCTATACATGGAAGCTGCCTGAGACGCGATTTTTGCGACGAGCGCGTTTGCTTTCTTTTCTTCGAGACATTTCTCGAGAAAGACCTCGGTAGCCTGGGCCAAGATGAGGCCAACCAAGAACTTGATGACCTCACGACTGAGATCCGTCGATGGCGCGTGCAGAAAGTTCTCGTTTATGTACGTGAGCATGCCAGCACAGGTGCGGAAGTAATGAAACGCGAGCTTCAAACCCTCTGGGTCTGACCTGATCTGGGACGCGGCAATGGCGGAATGGGTGGCAGCGATCTGAAAGAGGATGGAGGCCTTTTCAAAGGCGATGGATGTTTGGGTGGTAACTTTGTTGGTGAATGCATCATGCCAGGAGAAATTGACACGAATCTCGGAGAAGCGGAGCTCGAGAAGTTCGAGCTGGCCAAAGTACTTGTAGAGAAGATCGCGGCCTGTGAATCGAATGAATAGCCGGAAACGAGAGCGAGGACGATGAGCAGACCTGTAATGTCGCTTCCTGCGCCCTTGACTGCGTCCTGTCTGCACCGCTGGAGCGCTTGATACTCCTGTGCATATGTGTCCGGGTTCTCGCCGTAAGACTTTGCGATAAGGTTACAGATTGGTGTCGTCCAATCGACCTCGTCCGTGGTCTTTTTAGGGATCGCGATCATCGGGGACTGGTGGGAGGACATGATGGTGATGATGATGGTCAAGGTCAAGGTTAGACCGGGACGATTGTTGATCCGTATTTGTTTCTCTCTACCATGTCATCCCAACAACCAACGTCGAGCGAGCACGTCGTCAGTCGAAAGGCAAGCCTTGTTTTTATTCCATCTATGTATACTGACAACCATAATAACAGTACGACAGGTGTCGTGCGTTTCTTCGCTGTTCCGTTCATTCTCAGAATCACTCATCACCCTCACAGTGGCAGATCTACTCGTCAAATCGTGTGCCCATTCCCGTCTTCCCATCCGTCCTTCCCTGACGTGTCAATAGCGGTGTAGGTTTTGGCGTCGGTATCATTGCCTCTGTCATTTTGTTCAAAAGTGCGTTTTTCTGCCCCTGCGACACGTCCGGTTCACCCATTCCCTCCAGGGCGTACTTGGCCCGTAGCACTCTCGACCGGCTTCGGTATGGGTGCTGCCTACGCCGACTGCGACCGCTCGTTCAATCCTGCACGTGTACCTGGCACCCGCATCATAACAGAACCACAGGAGACCAAATAGACCTCGTGGCGACGTTTCTCGCGCGCGTACATGCTACTGTGATGTCCCATTCCCTGCACAAATCATAGAACGTCCGCTCTTATTCCAGTTCATGAGTCGCTGCGCGTCCCGACTTTTTCCGTTCCTTTATCCGGCACATTTCCTTGACCGGCGTTGGGCGGAGGTAGAGTCCTCTGTGGCTTTCCGTGCACGAGCCGATCATACAAGACGTCTATCATGAAACGCATTTGATATGCCCGTCAGATATATTGTTTACCACCAAGTCACCAACGTACATGCTGTCGCACCGATGATAGGGACCGTGACAATAATTGTACGCAGTCTTTGAGCTTGCGGGTGCAACTTGTGAGCCTGAGCCATGAGCGTGATGCGTGGGAAGGCTAGGACGATTTCTTATCTACACTTTGCTAACCCGCTCGACTTTACATGGACTCGACGCCGTCGTAACGTGTAGATGTAGATCTATCTACTACCTTGTTCTACAATCAAATATTCAGCAACTACCCACATCCATCGTATATCCCTCGAGTAATTTGAATCCGTCGTTTAATTAGTAAAAATGTCTGTAAAAAGAGACAATAACAACGTCACTAGAGACTGATAATCCTCGTCCCAAAGTCTGAGACGGGATATGGAAAGTTGGGCCCAGGACAGCACATAAACATCAACGAGGTCGGGATCTGAAGGCGGTGCGCAAGTGCTGCCACTGTCTGTGGATTGAAGGCACTCTCAACGAGCATCTGCAGCTATATAAGTCATGTCCGTTCAGAGAGTAACGACGACCGCACCAAATCAATAGTGATCTCCGGGAAAGCCTCATCCAAGACTGTACAATGACCGTGATCCTTAGCTTTCACAAACTCATACAGACAACTTACTCTTTGCATTAGCCTCCATCTCCGACGGCACGGTCCCTTCGTGGAAGTGGGCTATCTTCAAGCACGAAGTCTCCTCGTTTCGTTGCACATACAAGATCATGTTGAATAGTTGGTTGATCTAGTCGAGACGTCAGCCCAAGAGCACTCCACTCCTGAATTGGGTTTTCCGCACTTCATCCGTTCTCACCAGCAAACAAACTTCCTGTTTCTTGAGTCTTTTCATAGTATGAATTAAAAGCCCTCCCCAATTTTGTGTTGGCGTCAGTCGGTGAAAGAGTGGAATTTGGTCATAGATCCAGTACGCCCAGCGAAGAATAGCAACCTTGTTGTCTGTGATTGAAAAAAGGCACAACAACCCGAGAAAGTAGAGTGCAAACCAACTGAGGTTACATCGATCTCTGGTGGAAAATTACATGATGTATGAACACTCACCCGGCAATAGTTGGATCAATGGAGATATTTCCTGCAAATATTGCAATGGCAACAAGAGCGGCACCAATCACGCTGGTCAATGAGCATCTTGAGACACGTTGAAGACGGGGTCGCGAAAAACGCAGCAGGACAAGTGAAAGAGGGAATAGAGCCATCACGGCAAGCCATACCACGGAGAACCTGTTACGCATAATCAACTTCTCGCATGCTAAGCCAACATAGGCTGGTGCACCTACATCTTCGAGATCACGATCAAATTTGCACCAGTACTAGCATATAGAGCACCGCTAAAGCCAACAAACGATAAGATTGCGACGTACAAGGCACCCGTATATGGTAGAGTAGCCAGAAATGTGTGAGGAAGAACATGGTCATGGGCCAACTCGGCTAGGAGCTCACAAGCACTCGTTATACCTAATAACCCCATTAGACGTCAGCAAAGTGGAGCACAAAGGGTATATCGCGCCTCACCAGTGAGAACTCCTGCACAGAGAACAATCACTGCATCAATGACCACCCAGATTCGTAGCCAGCGCCCTGCCACCTGCGGTGCTCATTATCGACACCACGGTTATTAAAACATCGACCAAGAAATCGAACCTTTTGGGCCAATAGACTGAGCACGTTTTCTTGCGACTGCACATTCAATGGAAGCAACGCTAACACGAATAGCATCATCGTAGGATTCAAGATCACAGCAGAGGTATGGAGGTTGCGCAGAACTTTGGGGTAGATACTTGGTCGCATCTTGGCTACATACGCCGGAGCACCTTCGACGAGCGTTCAAAATGAAATGAAATGCTTGATTGTGAGATCGCCCATACATTCAAACCCAGTCAAACCTAGCATGGCAATGCACACTCCATTGAAGACCTGTTTAATAATGGATGCGGGTGAGGATAACCCAGTCTGGCCAACCAGCCAATTCTCTCGGAATTGGATGGTTCCAGTAGAACCCCACGCAACGGCGGACGCGATTGCAAGGGCAAGCATCGTGAAGAGCTGCATCCGCACCGCGGATCAGTCGACGAAACTCGACTCAGCCGCGAACATCAATGACATACATGAAACGCAAGCACGTAGCTCGCAACTCTCGCGCTTTCTCTAAGACCCGTCAGACTGACCGCAGTGAAGAGTACGAAGACGAACAAGGCTCCGACGTAGAGTGGAAATGGCAAGGCGACCTCACCTGCGAGGTAAGAGCTAGCGGTCGCAGCCGATACGACAGCAGTTGCAGCAAAATCAAGGAGAAGAAGTGCTGCACCGACGAGTGCAACAGACTTTGAGGACCCATTCAATCTGTCAAGTCAATTCCCCTTTGGTGTTTTGACAAGTAGATATTTAGTGTCACTTACAGATAGGTGTAAGGTGCGCCACTAATTGGCAAAGCTGATCCTAGTTCCACCATGATCGGACGCCAAAGAAATAGTGTCAAAGTAGCAATAAACATAGAGAACGGTGAGCTTGGGAACGAATGATTAGCTACCGAGAAACGGACCAGAGCACGACTTGACTCACTATATGCTAGATATAGCAAATACGCTGGGGATCGTGTAGAACACGCCACCCAAAATATCGTTGGCAGCGAGAGCACTGGCTGCAAACTGACCCAAAACGCGTTGGTTCTGCAGCTTGAAGAATTCACTGCGACCGTGCGAGAGGTCATCCTGAGAGAGAGCGATCCTGAAATTCGAACCCCATCCGGCAAATTCAAAGTCATCGGTGAGGTTCAAGAAGCGCGAGGGGCCCACTTTGAATTTGGGCTTGCCAGAAATACGGGCCCGCTGACGACGAAGAATGATATCGAATTGCATCTGGTCAGAGGTGGGCAGCTCTGCGCTCGTGGATGAACTCATGGAGACAAGAGGGTGGCCGACACAGTGACCGTCCGCATTGTTCGACAATGTCGAGGGTGTGTCCATGGTGATAACCGTTTGCATGCAGTGTCTTGTCGAGAGAATGTCAAACAGACTCAGGGACGCGTCTGTCTGTTATCCTCTCACACCATTTTCGTTAATTTATTGCCAAACGTTTAAACCACTAAGATGGACGCGGTGTGGTCGAATGTGATGTGATGTGATTGATTGATAGCAGCAGTTTAATCTACCGCAGCGACTCACTTCCTGCACTGAGGTCACGAACAACATAGTAGCTAAAAAAGATAACTTTAAACGTGAGCGCGAGAGCCGCATGTAATACAGCGACCACGATGATCAAAAGACGTGTCGCTTTTGCATCAGCCTAAAATATGACGGGTCGGTCTAGCCAGAACCACTCCCGGGGGACAACTTACAGTGGACAGGATCGGGTAGACGTTTACCCCGAGGTAATAGCCAGACAGACCAAATGCCACGCTGACAAGAACCCAACGTGTGATGGATTCGGGTATCACACACAACACCTTTAAAACGAATGAATACCTCAACAGTGTATACATGTAAGACAACCTACTGAGATGGGAATCCATACAAATAGCGAGTAGCCCCACAAACCGAGAGCATCCACGATGCTCCACTCACCAACACCCAGGTACCTCAGAGCTAGCCAGAAGGCCACTGGTACACCGAAGCTGTAAGAATAGACAACCGTCGCCGCGAGGCCCAACAACCCAAAGTTATAGTCATATTCAGCACCAGGTGACGAGAGATACTTGGAAATGCTAGCAGCGAGTGAAGACGAGAGGAAAAGCGCAAGGATGAGCGTCGTGGAGACCCAGAAAGGTCCATATAGGTCGGAACCAGAGGAGAGGTTGGTGAGGTAAGATGGGGAGAATGGGAGCAATGTGGTGTAACAGCGCTTCACAACTGTGAAAGTGTCCACATCGAAGTAGGATTGATAGTATTCGACTGTCCAGAAGCCGGATGGCCCTTTTGATGACGCTCCGGGGTCGGTAAGATAGCCTGTGCCAGCCACAGGTTGACATACGCTCAGCGGGAACTTGAAAATGGACACGCTGAAAACACGTACCACGCTCTGTTTCAGGGTGCGCTCCAGTGTTGGTTGTACCGAGGAATGCTGCAAAAACGGATAAACTGAAAAAATGTCTCTCGCTTGACGTTTCCGCTCACATTTGAATTCAAGGCCCTCTGGGCCTTCCTCGAGACGCTGCAGAGAAGATACTCATACGCGGTCGAGACTGAAGCTTTAGTATTTACTCACTTCGTCCGCATCCACAGCAACGTATGCCATTGTACCGAGCGCCGTCGAGCTAGAGCAAAGAGCAAGGCAAAGGCCACGTGGTGTCGAGCCTTATGTAATGTGTTTAATTGTGTGAGTACTAACTACCAAACCCAAATACTCTAAAGTCCCACCCACAAACGATATGTCTCGATATCTGTCGCGTTCTTGTCGACGATGCGCTGGACCTCCTCACCCCATACCTCTGCAGGCCGTCGACGCTCATTAGTATTATCAGTACCAAGGCATTCTCTCGAATGTTTTTCAGCTTCGGCAAAGTCAAAGACAACGCAATTCTCTATGACCAACGGTTTCAAAGGGTCCCAGCGGAGCAGCTGTGGTCGAACGGGGACATTGTGTGGCGAAACAACAGATCGCCCAAGATACAGGTCCTCGAATAAAAGTGCGACGTCATCCTCGTCAATTGGCAATTTGCTAGATCGTGGGTATGGTCAACATGAGGTGAATGAACCAAGGTAATGAGATGTGGTTCCGCATACTTGATCTGCTCGCCGACCAACTTTGACTCACGATGAAGCAAGTCTCTGAGGAGACGCTCGTATAGTTTTCTCCGATTTTTAATAGGTAAAGGATTCAAAATAGGTTTCTTTGCCATATGGCAGATCACATATGTGGCTATGTACAAGCCAAACAGTGATGGCAAAGGGCCTGCAAACGTGGTGAGAGATAGTAGAGGCGACACAAATCGGACACCAACCAAGCACAGGCAGTATGCGAACTCTAAAATCGTCAAACACGCCCAATTCATTGACATCACCTTTCTGAAATTCTTCCTCAGGTAATGGTAGCAATTTGACATCACCAGGAACCTCGGTGGAATAGACTACGGGTATACCCGATGAGACTCCCTGGAGGCGCAGTCGACGCCGCACAGAGCGTGCAAGTGGATCGTAAATCGTATAAGATATATCACTTATTTGCACCCGAGTAGGGTCGCACTTTGCGCCAGCACCCATAGACGAAAACACCTGTGATTCAGGAATATCAACCAGGCCTGCAATCATGCTCATAACTGAGATGTACCTTGATATCATGATCATGGCAATACTTTAAGAGATCTACCTTGGTCGTTATATTATCAATCGCATCTTCAGCGGATAGGAGATGAAACCATGCTTCAAATTTGAGGAACGAGCCAACCTACCTATAACCCAATCAGCACCTTCTAAAAATTTTCCGCCATCTTCCTTCCTCCAAAGCTCTACACAACTGTCGACTTCCACGCAACGCGAAATCTGTTTCAATGTCCGTTCAACGCACACCACTTTGGGCGTCCCAACATCGGCAAGCGTGGCCGTCGCATGCCGGTTAAGGGAGGAGAGTGTCACGTAGTCGAAATCAATGAGCCGAATCCTCGACACCCCGCTGCAAATAGAAATCAAGCCAACCCCAAGACGAAGGATGGATCGAAACACGCACGACCGAACAAGCATGACTGCAGCCCAGCTGCCAACGCCGCCGCAACCTACGATAACAACCGAGCCAGCACGAACGTGTGACATGCCCTCGTCCCCAAAGAACGAGTAGTTTCGCGATAGTTGTTCTTTAATGAGGTGTTCGTCGTACCCGCCAATGTAGTCGGGGCGTATATACATGATCTCTTTGGTCGGTGTGCCTTCTGTCATCACCGAAAGTCGACGAACCTGCGATTCTCCGTGAGTACTTATTGACCGAAGAACATCTTCGCCGAGGTCCTTCCGTCGTTCTCTTCGAGCGTATGCATTATAAGCAGCAAACAATGCAGACGTAACCACGCAGGCCGACACTGCGGTAAGGACGAGTTGAGCTCGGTGAGACAAGACGTTCGTGGCTGACATGATGGAATGACAAACAACTATTAACCGTTCGTTCGTACAGTTAGCTACATATATATAGGACACGTCCACCGGAGCCCAGCTCACCACTGTAAATACACATATAAAGTAACGCCAGATATCAAGTACTGATATACATTCAGAGCCGAACTGCCTTCTAGCAGCGGTATACATCGCGTGGCATCTCAGTCAAAGGAGTCAAAGTTATAACCTATGTGACGTAGATAAGCGTACGCCGTTGAAGGTTGATGATACAGAGTGTAATGAAGGCGCCAACCACTACGCCAGTAATAACGCACGAAGCCGTCTCAACGAGCGAATGCGACCGGGCTTTTCGCGGTTTTGCAACAGCGTGTTCCAGAGACAATGACTCAGACTGTGGCTCCGCAGGAGGGCACGATTCTTGGTGTTGTTGTTGGTGTATAACGATAGTGGGGGAGACGATGACTGTTTGCGGGCGAGAGTTGTCCGAGCCCTCCGTGAGTCGAACAACCGAGTCAACATCCTCCGCCACGGGTGCGGGTCCAGAAGCTATAGGCGTCGGATTGATGACAGGTGCGGGATAGAGGCACTCAACAACGGGGAGCGGGGCAGACGGCGGAGGAGAGAGGGGTGGAGTGGGTAGTATCACGACATAGTCTTCTTTGAGGTCGTCATCCTCCTTTTCAGGATTGACGCTCGAAATCACTTCGGCTTCCTCATAATCTTCCACGGTGCGTTCAAGGTTTGTTACAACGTCCTGTAACCGGCGAACTTCTTCGTCCACATCTGCTTTTTGCTTCTCCCGGACCTCCTCGGCGACTGCTTGAACGAGCGACCTGATGACCGCCCACATCTCTAGATGGTCCCGCGACCACCATTGGGCAGGCCATTGTGCGATCATAAAAGCAAGAGTGCACGCCTTGTCCGTCGCTCCCGAGAAATCCTTGGCTACAACTTTGCGGAACCATGGTCTAAGAAAGGCCATTGCCAGACGCACGGAACCTCCAGTTGCATCCCGGAGGCGATGCTCAGCGGAAAGGCGCAAAAATTGCTCGGACATATCTTGGCAAAATTGCCGGAAACTTGGTTTCCGCTCCATGGTGTCCCAGGACAGTGTGTCCAGCGAGGGCAATAATGACTTGGGATCACTGTCTCGGCTCAAGAAGTAGGACGGAAGTTTATCGATCAGAGAGAGAAGAGGGACAGAGGCTAGAATGGCCGGAGAAGGGATAGCGCCATGCACGAGAACGTCCTGCGACTCCAATGCATATCTGTACCATTTCCAGTAATCAAGATGTCTCCTAAGTGATTTAAATAAATCTGGATAGGATCAGAGTGGTAGGTGACTCACTCTCTGGGAGTGCCCTTCCGCAGCAATTCCAGTGCGGTGGCTGCTCGTCCTGCGAGCATCCTCGCATCGATCACTGCGATCTCAACATCGTGCTTCAAACCGACCCTATAGCGGCGGGTAGCCTCCCAGATCGCCCAGACGAAGCTGAAAGTGGTGGAAATAAACGGAGACATATGTCTCTGAGTCCAGTCCATGTGCTGTGCAACGTCTTCATAGGTACAAACAGAGGCAACCGACTCGCCGGGAGCGAGGGTGGAATCCTTGAGCTGCTCTGCGGCCCGAGTGAAGTGCTCGTTGAACTTTTGGCCGACAAAATAGGGCTCGTCTGCATCGTCAAATATCTGCGAGCGGGTTTTAGGGGTGTAGACGCGGAAGAGGAACGGGTTGTCTTGGATAAGAGAGTCGAAAGAGAATTCAGAGCCGAAGCCATACTGGGGAAGGGGATTCCCTGAGATGGGGCTCTGCGGTAGGCTAGCCGAAAGCTCAGAATGGTGAGTAGCGATGGCCATCGTCGAGGATTAGAAAGTCGGACGAAAATGCTGGGACGCAAGGGTTTTCTATCATCGGAAAGTTGTGCCTCGTGTTGGACAGGTGTGATCGCTGCCTATCCAAGATGTGGGCCGAGAACGTGAATATGACCCATAACACGTGCGGTCCGTGAGGCGGAACGGTCAAGCGGACAGGGCAATTCATGACTGCTGCAGCACGGTCGCGAATAACTCGGTCACTGCCTCTGGAACGTTCTGAATGGTGGAAGTGATGAATGTTTGTTGATGACGTTTTCACTACACCTCCTGTGCAAACACTTTTCCGTTACTACTCGCCCACGCCACGCCGCGATCACTGGTGGTGAAATGTTGGATCATCATCATGGTCTCATGCTACCATTCTTTGTGTCTGCCTAGTGCTCAGATCTAGCTGGCCGACTGCCCGAGAATCAGCGCGACGGACCTTATCCCCAACGGTCCCTATGCCTTTACGCAACACAGCCACTTGCCTCATCGCTCCGCTCCTCATCGTTTATGCGGCACACACAATCTTCCTGGATAAATCATACGGTCATGTTGAGGCGATTTGAATGCGATTGGTGAGTGAAAAATATCCACTTTTTTGATACACTAAATTCTTAAGGGATCGGTGTTAGGTAGAAGGCTCTTCCTACACCGACCGAACCAGATGGATCCTATGGGCACCTATCCGCCGTTGGTTTGTGGCCATTCCTTCGCCAGCAGGTCCGTTGATCCGTCTGGGCCCAAGGCTCCATATCCCTCCATGGGATATATCATCCCAGTTGTGTAAAATGTGAGGTGCCTTTTATTCATAGCCTCTTTATACCGTCTTCCTACAAGGGCTTTCTTCCCTCAAGCAGAGAACTGAGAAAACACGTGCAAGGAAATGCCGCTAGCGAATCGGGGTGATCAGTGAGGAATCAGTGAAGTAATGTGATGTCATAACAGACCTCGCTTCGGGGCGTTGGATATTGATAGCGGATAATACAGGATGACATCAAATAGCTGGTAAAGAGCCTGTGGTTGCCGCACTGACGCACTACATGATACAGCGGAAGGCCCATAAACTCTGCTCAAAGAATGAGTTGGACTTCAGCGTTGTGCGGTAGGGAATACATGGAGCGTCTTTAATGGCTTTAATGGTTTACCGATATTACCCCTTTCTCGAAGACGTTAAGATTCTCAAGTCTCAAGCACTCCGGGAGCGTCTGCCGTGAAGAACCGGGATGGAAGAGTGGTGGAAAATACGACGGCTGAATGGCTGAGAGATGCAAAGGTGGTTCTGCGAGAAGCAACACTCCCGGGCAATTGGCTGGATCGTACTCAAGGACAATCGACAAGAATCGTCTTTACGACAGCAAAGCCCGCACCATCTGCTTGCATTTCAAAGTGATTTTTTTTTTCGCAATGAGGTCAGTGGCCGTACTGCTAAATCATCTTGAAGTCTGATTGTCGATCGTATATGCAGTAGGACGTGAACAGTAATACCAGTTCCATTCTTCTCTACTGTCCAGTTCTGCTTTTGCTCGATGCTATTTCCCGGCTCTTGTATATTCCCTCGCATGTAGAAATCGTCATTACTATTCATGCAGCTTGGCTGTGGTGTGATTATATCTCCTTTCCTTGTCAGAACCGGAAGAGAGAAATCTTGTGCTTCGCCATATACACACTTCGACCGTGGGAACGGGTCACCACGCCGCGACCATGGGCCGAGTACATGTAGCTTACCTCCCGTGTAGCTGCGTGCCAGCTCTACCAAGGCCGTTGTATGCCTTCTGTTGTTCGTGTTTCACGTAGGGCGCATGGATATCTAGTACATCGTGTTTTTTCAACGCTTCCCAGCGAGGGGAACAGCTGCATTGGGTCTGATACTGTATAAAAAGAGTTGCACTGTGATTGATCACTAAATCGAGTGACAAACTACAGCCCTCTTTTTCACAATTACGCTTTAAGTGTACAGTATAGAGACAGTTGTTGTGCGGATGCGAGGAGTATTCATATCGTCCGTTCCCAGTGAAAGGGACCGAAGATAAATCGATGACCAAAACGGAAGGTTCTGACAGCGAATGGAACAGTAAGCGAACGCGCGAGGGCATAAAATGAAGCAGGCATCAGGCATCCTCAAGCTGTGGCGTAATGTCTTTGGACTGGCCATGCCATGTGCTGGCAGTGATAATCAGTAAGAGCCTGTTCGACAACTTGCTACTTCGGCTACTATATCGGCTGCTACATCGGCTAGTCCCTAAGCGGTGTGAGTGACCTAGGTGGTGCGTAAATGAAGCTGCCAGGGTTTCACGGCCAGCCGTGCCAGAATTGCGGCGCTCAAACCCTCCCTTTTCAACTTGCCCACAACAAATCAGTCTCAGAGCCAGTTTGACAATCAAGGATGGGCTACTACATCAGAAATGAAGGGGTGACTGTAATGCCAATAAAATCAGGCTCAAATTCAGACTGCAACTCTACACACGACTGATTTTTTGTGGGCAAGCTGAGAAGGGAGGGTTTGAGCGCCGCAATTCCGGCACGGCTGGCCGTGAAACCCTGGCAGCTTCATTTACGCACCACTTAGGTCACTCACACCGCTTAGGGACTAGCCGATGTAGCAGCCGATATAGTAGCCGAAGTAGCAAGTTGTCGAACAGGCTCTAATCAGCTACTCCTTTTCGCAATTTTCCGGGTGCAAAATGCGTTTGAAGGTTTTGCCAGTGTCCCCATCGGGAATCAATGTCATCACGGGCCAAACGATGCTATCGCTCAAGCGCGCTCACCTTTCAATCCTCGTCATCTGACTACCTCGGATCCACGGGATCTGAGACGAACATCTAGATAGCATGAGGTCACCGTGGAGCAGGCACTGCCTTCGACTGGCACGACTGGCGGTTCGCTCAACCAACATTGCCGGAGCGAAACCCAAGCGTGTTCGGGCCGCAGTCACCCATTGAATTGAATGGAGCTTTGCGCCCCGTTCTATTTCCTTCTCTCAAGCCTCGACCTTCCTTGGTTTCCCTTCCATAAAGAACAGCTCGCCTGACGTTAGCTCCATTAGTATTGATCATGACCTGATTTGTCATAAACATATCATCGGTTCCCAATAGCCGCTACGTACAATATATCAGTACGGCCTCGAGGCTTTGTTTGTGTTCGACCACTTCTTATCTTTCATATCGTACCATCATGGGTGTCGTGGATAGTGTTTCGAATGCGTTTTATGTTGCAGGTGTGCTGTCCTGGGATGTCCTTTTGACATTTTGCAACCTCGTGTCGTTCAGCCGCCCAGTTGGAAAAGTGACCCCCGAAGGTCACCCAGGCTATGGAGGATACTGGCCTGAATTCAAGCCCGCCCAAGAAGATGACAGTCGGTGCTCCTGCCCCGCCCTTAACGCCATGGCCAACCACGGTATATCTGTATTTTCCCTTTTTCTTTGCAGGTTGGTTCAGACTTTCGACAGGTATCATTTCACGCAGCGGCCGAGGGATCAAGTTCACTGAACTCACCAGCCAGATTCGAACAACTTACAACTTTGGTGCCCCATTTTGTTCCTTCGTTCCTCATTATGCCGCTCGGGGGTTAAAAAGGGATTACTACAAGGACACGTTCGACCTGCACGAGCTCGACTTGCACAACTTCATTGAGCATGACGCCTCTCTGACCCGTGCGTTCATCCAAGCATGTTACAAGGGAGTCACCGAGATTTGTTGACCGACCATCTAGGTTTGGACACGGCATTGCAACCCAATCAAGGCATCAAACACGTCCCGTTCATTGAGGAACTTCTTTCGTTTGCCACTGGCAAAGACGCTGACGGATGCGACCTCCTCACCATCAAAGACATGTCTCGGATCCTGGGCAAACGTCGTGCAGATGCTCAGGCGGCCAACCCGAACTATACCCTGAGCTTGTTTCACAAAATCTTTGGCAGTGCCAAGTACGTCATTTCTTCCCAAATATTGTTGAATCAATCTTGATGATACTTTTCTTTTTTATTTATTTTATTTTTTGGTCTAGTTCATCAACCATGTTGACCATCTTTGGTGGACAAGTGGAAGACCTTCGGTCGATTCTTTTGGACGAGCGGATTCCGGATGGATGGGAATCGCGTGTGCGCAAGCCGTTTGGACTCACGATGTTTACCTTCAACTTTACTGTCCTGCCCGTCGAGTTTGGTATTCGTCAAGCGGATTGGGCCGCGGATGCAAATCGGGCTAGAGCTGGTGGTGAGGTTGTTTGAAAGACCGGGTCAGCAGTTGATGAAAAATGGCTCCTTGAAGTTTTGATCTTATTCAATTTTATTGGCTCATATGTGGTATCCCATCATGCGATCTACGTGCTTCTTTCTTATACCGTACATACTGAGTCTAGTTTAAGTTTCACATCAAACGTTTCGCATTTCGGCCCCAGTGACGATCCAAGAAACACCTTCCGGTGTGTTAGATTTCAAAATGGCAGTCTTTCGTCCACTACTTAAAATACACGGATACGTATATACTCTACAAGGATAAGAGACCCGACCCATGTCACCATGCGCTCTAAAACCTACTGTAAACCTTGCCTCCGCTCGCGCTTCCCCTCAGCCAAAACCAATGATCGTTCTCGGGGTACATTTGACCATCTCCCGACCCAAAACCGTGTGGGCCATACGCGTGATGGGAACTTACACCAAAACTACAACGAGCCTTGGCCAGCGTGAGATCGATAGGGAGGCAGTTCGGGAAGGGAACAGGCAGCGTCGGTGTAGGTGTCGGAGACTAGACAAGGGGTCGTTGGACATGACAACGGATTCGTCTGGTGAAACGAAACACGCACCTCCCACACTCGACCCTCACCAACGATGCGTCTCAGGAGTGGCGACTCCCGCATGAGCTTGCGGACAGAACGAGGCGTGAGGAGCGCAGTGCCTCTGGACGGGCCATGTAGACCTTCAGCTCCGGATTCTGTATTACTCTCGGCCATGTCTATACTGCTAGTGTCGATAATAAGCTCTCGCAAAGCTCTTGCACGCGAGAGGATGTTGGCCAACAGAATGATTTCGGCTCTCACACCACCAGCAGTGTGCTTGAATCGGGCACTGGATCGCGCACGACCTGTCGTCTTGCTGGGCTTAACCGGAGCCGGGAAGCTGAAAGAGGTGCTAATGACGATGCCCAAGACTTGAATAGCGTCGCATCGATCCACGATCTCCTTGAGTGCGGCATAGGAGAGTAGTGGGAGATGAAGGGTGGTAAGTGTGGATGGCAGAGAGGTGACAAGCGAAGGCAAGTTAAGAGTAGGGTTGGGATCCGGCCCGGGAGGGTCTGCGGGGGCGGGATCGCCGCCATTGCCGTTTCCGTTGGGGTCAACGAGGGGGAAGTCAAACGGGAGGCCAAAAACATTGGGAAGGGGCGGTTGATTTGCCTGGGCGGGTGGTCCTTGGTTGAGGGATGGATGAACTTGTGAGTCGTGTAGGTGGGGTAGCGTAAGGAGAGGGGGGTCTTCGTGTTGGACATTTCCCCCACCATGGGGATGAGCGAGCGTAGGACCATTTGGTCCGGCAGGATCCGATGGATTGGCGGACTCTGCAGAGCTTCTTATCTCACCAATCCAACCGCCACATATAGCGAGAGCGTTTCTGGGAGAAAGGCGAGAGACGATAAGGGCAATGAAAGATTTGATGAATGGGTAGGATGCGCGAACGTCGATGGATAGGTGGGTAAGGGGGGGAATGGGGAAATTAAGAGCGGGGAGGGTGGTTTCTTGGGATGGCTGTTTCGGAGGTGAGGGAATGCAAAGGAAATGATATGGAGGACTTACGAATAAAGTGAGGGATAACTCGAGGAGATCTGGCGTATGAGAGAGGGCCCTGAGGACCGCGGAGTGGGTTATTCTCGGACAAGCGATGACGTGCAACCCTCTGAGACGGTTCAAGTGAGCAAGGATGGCATTGAGCGAGGTGGCATCCAAGTCCTGGGACATCTGCGAGAGTGAGTAGTGGAGAGGTTGTGCAAAGGGGGTTCCACGTACGTATATGGTGAGATGGGCGAGGGTGCGTTGCATAGAAGCGGCCCAGCTTGGGAGGACATTGATGACGTGCCACGAGGGACAGTCAAGGGCGAGACTGTGTAGACGGGATGTGTTGTGTAGGACTGCGACTTGCGTCGAGCCAAGGGCAGCAGCTAACCTGATGTGGCGGAGTGCGTGACGGTCGACAAGGAGGGGGAGGAGGGGCGGGAGGATGTTGACGGTGGAGACAAAGGCGCGGAGATTTGTCGCGGTGCGGAGAGCGTGATCGAGATCAGCAAGGAACTCGGGGTGGACGTGGTGGGCAGGTGGGGGAAAGTTTGGTGCAGCATGTACTGCGATACGCTTAACGTGGACTGGGAGATGGCTGTGAGCGACGAGGGTGGCGAAGGGGGACATGATGGCGTGCACGCGTTTTGCATGGTGGGCAGTGTACTCGATGTCGGCGTATATGGCTGGCAGTGCTGCTGCGAGAAAGTCCCGTGAGACGAGGGCCGCAGCGACGAGGTCTTGTCCGTGGACGAGCGCGACGATGAGCTCGAGGACGTCGAGATGAAGGACGGTCATGGAGTTATCAAGTCACGTGCAAACCTTTCTCTTCC
>JBBPKO010000265.1:0-32267 GCA_038089295.1 Xerocomus amazonicus
ACCCGACAGGTACTGGGTAGTGTCGTGGCGTGGCCGACACCGTATTACAAAGACAAGACCTCGGTGGCGACCGATGCTCAACATTACATTAGCACACACACCCGCACCCTGTGATGAATGAATGAGTACGTTGCTCGCTTCTTATACCTGCCCCCCACTGACTTGACGAGGTAGCGTACGAGTTTGCTGCAAGAGAGCAGCTCATCTCGTCACGTTTGGGGTTTGTCTTTTCGACATCACGACCGTTCCCATGAAAAAAAAAAAAACGGTTGGGACATACGAATTACATTTTTTCGAAAGAAGTATGAGGTGAGAGAAAAAGTCGGACACGGTCCTCCCTTGGGCTTTTTATACGCCTCGGCCACTACATCCACTCAAATAGAGATGAACGCGCCGTCCGATGATGATTGGTTCTACACAGGAAAGTCATAGCCCCCCCCCCCCCCCCCCCCCCTAAACTCGGCAAGATCGTACGTACCTTTTTGACAAGCACGAGATAATGGCGCATGTTGCCCCGGTCTTTGCATACAACAATAGCACTTTTGATTTAACGAAGCCACGTGTAGACCGGCGTGATGGGAGAATTGGATCACCACGGAACCGTCCTCTGATATTTTTTTTGCATGGGAAGACTTGTGTCGTCAAATGAGCACCAGGACCACAGTCCTTCGTACACTGCTATAGTATAGGACGTCTGTCGAGTGGTGGGTGCTCTCTCTATCGCAGATTGCATGCGACTTGCATCAGGCGTAACCATGTCCGTCGTGGAGAGCCAACGCGGACCTGAATGGCTGGTTCTGGTTCAGAGATGCCGTGACTGGCGTGGCCCTCGCGAGTCGCCAGTGCTTGACAGATGGGACGTCTGCCACCAAGGAGGGCAGACGCTCCGGGAGAAATATCCTACACTGCATGTCTGACTTTCTGGACAAGCCTCAGAACCGTCGGTAAGATTCCCTGCTCGCGCAAGTCCGTCAAGGTGTGTATTCTGAGACTCCGAACTCGACAGAATGAAAGCACCATTTGGGCAAAGGGGCATAGACTTTTGTTCGCATAGCGGTGGGCAAGGCTCGATAACGATGGCGGCGTCGTCGCATGACACTCGACATGATCAAGCTTGGCGCTGGACAACTCCCCTGCACGTCGGTAGTTTCAGGACCTCTGCCATGCCAAGGGACTCGCGCGTCGATGCCCTCGGTTCTATTGCTTCAATACTGCCTAAATATGCCCACGATCGCACTCTCAATGCGGTAGCCGCCCTGATCACTTTTCTTCGAAGCCTTGGGCATGGCAATACCACTGCTAAAAAGATAGCATCATGCTGGATAGGAGAATGGGGATGATCAACAATATGAAAGGGTCATTCTGTTATTTTATTCTTCCAATCAAGTTCATGATCGATTGCCTCGCGAACGGATGTAACTCGCTTCTGTGGGATATTCTTGTCTTGGCATAGCTAACATGTTCCCCGGAAAGCAAGACACTATTGGGAAACTGAACGTCCAGGATTGCGCTCATCCTCAAGGTAAGGCCGTGCCTGTCAAGGCTACCGGATCATGGGCACATGACTCTTCACTATCATCGATCCAGACAGCAGCGATCATATTAATTGACGGGACACCATTTATTCACAATACAACAAAAGACGTGGAGAGCATTCAGCACCATATTACAATGCATCGCGGAGACTGGCGCTCAGCACTTGCATTCATTGGGCTTGCACTGGCATCTATAGTGATGAGTGAGTACTCCTCACATACCCCACAGGCTCGACAGGTACTTACGCATCGCCGCAAGAGCAGCTAGCCTTGCCACAGTTGGCTTGGTTAACAAGAACAGCGTTTGTCTATCATAACGACCGTCAGTCGCAGCTCATCGCTCATAAAAACGGGGAGACGCACGAATTGCATTTCGAAGAAGATATGGATGAGAGACAAGAGTGGGTTGGAGAGAGAAAGGTCCGACACGTCCCCCCTTTTATATGCCAGTCTCCTCCCATTCACTAAAGGGGCCGCGAGTGGGCTGTCCAATGATGATCGTTTCAGAAATGCCTCATGTGTTCACATAATGCCTCAGTCTCGCTTATGAGCTAATCGTTACGTTGGAATGCATAGCCTTTTACCCCAACAAGGTCAGATTTAGATAACCTGACAACCGTTCTTCCCACAGGGCCCCACACAACTCCATCCGGACGGCTCACTGCTCATGCTTTTCTTTCTGTTTCTCCGATTACAGGCCCTAGCCCTACCTATTTCGGCCGCCATCCGCCACATGTCACAATATCGCTTCAACTGACCAAACTGGCGAGAGAATCTTGTCAACGGGTGAGATTACAAAGGGAACGCTTTCTCATCTTTCAGCGTCTAGGCCTCCATGGACCGTCAACGGTTCGGGCGTTGCCTCCACTTACGGCAGTGGTGTGATCGATTTGATCAATCCCGTCAGGTGGTGTCCGGAGCCCCAAGTCCTGCGATTGTCTATCAAACTTGCTGGAAATTTCCTTTCCAGACCATCACCCGCAATTGAGGCGCAGCATCGCCCTGTGACTGATCGAAAGGGCGGCGTATGCGTCGGGTCCGGAATCAGATTCAAAGCTTGAGGGGTGCCCCCGAGAACTTGTACTGGTTGGAACCCTCCCGCCCTGTGGCCTCCTGACAAATGTCGGCCGACCGCATCCAAAATTAGGGTACAGTCGTTTACCGGCACCTGAAACACTTTACTTGGCAGGATAAGACAACAAAATAATGAAAAAATCAGAATAGCGATATATGTGAAATAATACTTCATGGTAACCATGTATGCCACTACTTTTTAATGGTATGCTGCGGCGGTGAATGTTCGAGAAAACCTTGTTTTGCCCTGGATGAGTTATCAAAGCAGCAGCAGGCAGCCCAACCGCTTGAAACGACAGGCCAAAAGTAGTATATCGCACAGCCATCTGCGCTCCGTTGCCCCCGGCATTGGCCTGGCAAATACGATTTGTGCTTTGATCCATGTTCCGGACCAGAACCTTGTTCCCTTCATGTCTGAGAGGCAAGGCTCGAAGAATACCTTTACTTGAGTTGTACTCAATCCATTTCTTAAAACATTTTCAAACCTTAGGACTATAAGCGTACTCAATTGTATATCGTCGTGTGCCAATTATGTGTACTCAGTCCCTCTCAACCGCGTTCATGGATCAAAGCTATAGTTTATGTGCAAGTAGTCTGAAAGCCCACCGTGGCTAATGGCGGAAACACTGAGGGATCGAGCGGGAAAGAACTTGACGACGATCTATATGCGACTACGAGAGGCGAAGACAAGGGGCGACTATGCTACATCTACGCGGTGCGGCGAGATATACACCAGAGTGCACGTGATGTGTATGCCAATGGGCTTACATAGTCATTGTTTCAAGTGCCGGGAAACGACTGTATCAAGGTAAGTGTTCTCTCAGGATGTAGTATCATGTCTTTTCTTGGGCCGACAAGGTCATTTACTAATCTCATCCTTTTCCGGTCCTCCGAGCACCACCGAGATCGAGAGAAAAACAAGAGTGAGAAATCATATCAAAGCGTCGTCACGACTTCTACCCGTTTCTAGCGAATCACAGGCACCATCAATCATCGGGCTCAGCTAAATCCTCTTCTGAAACGATTTCCTCGTCCTCTTCTTCGTCAATGTGAGCCACTCCATCCTCTATCCACTGTGCACGCCGCAGCATCACCTTGACCCAATAACCGATCGCAACCTCGTCGACCTCCGCACGCTGGATCTCAAATCCCTCATCCAGCTAATTTAAAACTTGTCAAGTGCTGTCGATAACTGCAAAGGGAAACACATACGAGAACGTCTTGAACCGCATATAGCGCCTCTGCCAACGCATTCGTCACTTCGCTCGTTTTTTGACCGACGAGACAAAGCAAGCTGAGTTCTTGTGATGTATCTGGGGATTCGATGTTGATACAAGAAAGCACATGTTCTGCAAGCGTGACTTCGTCTATTCCAAGTCAAGTCGGGTCCCCGAACATGCCACAGGACAGATACGTACCAAACAGTTCTCCACTTGTACTTGCAGCCACGATAACGATCGGCTGCCGCCTATGTTCCGCGAGAACGATCGTCCCAGGGTGAATATCTTCGTCCAGTACTCCCTCTCGCATGTCCACATGCGGGGACATATATCGAATAAACCCAAGTTCCCCCCATCCTCGAATAATCGACGCCCATCGGGACATGTCCGCCGTCTAACAGCCATGTTCTAGCATCAAAACTGCTTCTAAAAGGAGAATGCTTCCACACGTACGTTTGAAAGCGCAAGGGCACTCTCGCGCGTCTCCCTGTCGAGCACCTGATCGGTCCCCACGGGTGGTACATATCGGTAGCTCACCACTACCAACTCCTCTCCTTCCAAGTCCTGAGTGACCCCCGGATCTGGATCCATCGCTGAACTCGAAAGAGGTCTGATGTGAACATCGCCAGCAATGTTAGACAACGTTGTCGTCGGCCGGCCAATGAACGAAACACAAACCGGCTCAGGCTGCGACAAAGATCTCCCCGTTCGGCAATATCGTACAGGTCTACGCCGACCCATTCTGATTTGAATTCCTCCAAATATTCGAGGGACGGGCTGATCGCGTTTCGAGTGAGCCACCACTAGATATGTTGGGATAGCATACGGAATGGACGTACGTGCGGTGAAACGCGGGCCTGATCGGTCGTTTGCTCGTAGTGGTTTGGCTTGTGCTACCGACAAGCGGTGAGCGCTTTCCCCGACACGGCAATCGACGGTAAGACCATACCTCGTCCAGGGCTCGTCGTCCATCGTTTCTTGGAGAGAAGTGTCAACATGCAAGCGTACGCTCGTCACAACCCCCGTCCAGTCTTCGCTAAAGCATGGTTGAACGATTTTATTTCAAAGAGCAAATCTCATCAAATATACTACCTTGCACCGACAACATCCGTGGCGGAAATAGTTTCCTCTACTCGGAAATCATCTTCAGTCGTACTTCCGGACGATGTAGCACGCGAGACGCTGATCGACAATTGATTGGTGGGGAAATATGTCGTCTCGGACGTGATCAAAGACCTATCACAACCCTTGAGCAAGCCGAAAATGCGTCCTTCATCGCCAACAAACCTTGATACGATTCGCGTTGCTGTTCCACTCTGCTCATGTTGCACTTTGTCAACCGACTGCAATGCGCTGAGGTCGTGTCGATCTGTTGTTGTTTGGGTCTCCAGGATAGCAGTGGAGACGGAGAGGGACAACGGCGCAGGCGAGTCGTTCGTTATTACAGCCTTCTTACGATCGACGATGTCTGAATCTTGAATGAGGACTTCTGAACCATGCCCCTGCGAATCGCGAAGGGACGTGCTTTCAAGTAAAGAGGAGCCAAAACATGGTCAGTCATCATATGAACGAGAGCGTCAGACGAACTTGTCCACGACTCACAAGCTTGTATCGGACATCTGTTGGCGCGGAGAACGCGACGCGTTCTCATCGTATACCTCAGGCGGGGTGGGTTGAGTTGAGTGACGATCGAGTACGTCGGCCAGTTGCGAGGTTGATACAGAAAGATCTTCAGAGACGGAATCGCTCTCGCCAATGTCTTCTCCCCTTTCAACGGACAAGTTATCGCGTACTTCCGCACCCATGCTAAGGTGAGCTAATCAGTCTCAAGAAGCTGCACCACGAATGACGCATACTTTTGTTGCTGAGGGATCGAGGGCTGCTCTTGCGCCAGATCCGCAGATGGCGCCTCCACCTCTTCACACGCCGGGGTTGCGTCAGTAACGTCTACAGCTAGGTCAGACTCGCTCATAATATGGGTCTTCGTCATAGTTTGCGAGGGCGATGACGATGCGTGAGGAGATGCGCTAGGAGTCCGTCTTCGTGTCGACAAAGGACGATCCCCGCTCGACACTAATGCGATGTGTGGGTCGTCGTTGGAGATCTGGATGCTCAAGGTTTCATCATCCATCGGCGAGTACGAAGCGTCCACGTCACCGTCCTTGTCCTCGCCCAGCTGCGGCCGTCCTCCTCGGTCCTCCCTCATGTCCGATGTGGCGCAAACTAACCCAACAACTGCTGCTGTTGTTTCGAGCGGGGTGGCAGTCGGTTCCGAAATTACGGCGTCGCCTGCCACTTCTGCTTCAGCCTGTTGAGCCTCGCTTGATAATGCCGGATTTGCGGCGATCATGTTGTCTCGCTCCAAGCTTATGGAAGTCCATTTGGCCGTGAGATCGTGCGGGGTGGAATCTTGATCCGGTTCACTTTCATCTGTGAATCCGTCTGCGCTTGGGCTTAAAAACAAGCAATTGTTTGTAAGACATATCTGTCAGTGATATATCACCAGACGAGGGCGACGTCACTCACCCAGCCGTGATCTGTACCGTTTGTTCCTCCTCTTGTTCGGCCTCCGTGAGATCTATGTACTCGCCCTCGCTCTGACTAGGACTGTGACTGTCAGATACAGTTTGGATCTTAGCAGGTGGGCTTCTATCGGCCATCTGATTTTCGGTGATAGAAACGGATATATCTAGGCTCTCAACTGTTTGACTGACGCTTAGACTCGTTGAGTCGTCGGACCCTACCGTTCTTCGTCGTCAGCGTCATCTGAAACATGGAACAGGACAGAACGTACTTGTCAGGTCAACGACATCCTGCACGTCTTCGTGTTTATCTCCTGTGGAGACTTGGATCGACTCGTTGCTAAATTCAGGTTAATGGAGAAGCCGTGCGGCGCCTTGGACTACGTACTATTTGTCATCTTGGTCACATCGTTTGTTGATTTCCTCGTGCTCTTCCGTGGTAGTAACGATGTGTTCTCGAAGATCCGTCTCGAATGTCTCATTTTGGTCACCAGTCGGATCGTCGGTGCTTAGGACAGGCGATCCCCAAGATGAAGACCGTTGCGCCTGTTGCTCCTCATCAACCATTGCATGTTCATCTGATTCCCCAAACTCAAGGTCAGGTCCTATATCCGATGCAGCGTAGGCATCATGTTCCCCACGTTCCAACGAGGTTTCAGTCAACGAATCAATAGATCCTTCCTCTTCTCCTTGCATGTGTTCAACGTGTTGTTCAGCGACAGTTTTGTCAAGGTATTCGGCTCTATAAATCATCGGAGTTTGTGTGAAATCAATAGAATCACAGGGAGCGCTCACGTGTCGTTTAAAGAGATTTGCTCGTCATGTACATCATTGAACGGAGCCGTTGTCTCGACGACATCTACTCCCAAGGAAGTCGCAATGCCGGGCACGGCGATATGCTCGTCAAACGTCAAATCAATGATTTTGCCTTGTGTTTCGGGTTTGATAGCATTGGTTGGCGCTGAAGTGACTGGTTGAGTTGCTTCCTGTGTCACCTCGAGTATGTCTGAAACGATTGTCTCATTCTCGATATCGTGATGACTTGATATCCGTACCGCGAAACAAACCGGAATCCTTCAATACCACGACGAGAGAGAGGATGAGGTAAATGTACTCACGGGGACGACCGATCAATCGAGCCATCATCTATCCTCGATGCACATTGCACATCCTCCGATTCTGCTTGCTTCTCCACTTCAACAACGTTATTTCTGCAGGATTCCATGGTTACGGAATCAGACGCGCCGGGACCATTTTCCCGCGGAAGAACAAGAGAGGCATTGTTCCGAGGCTCATCCGCTGGTAATGCTAACCCAGCAGAAAGCTGTGGAGGATGATGATGCTTCACGTCCTCTTCGTCCAGAGTGGACACTGATGTTCCAGTCTCCGCCTCGATAGTAGAAACAACGGTCATGGCATCTGTCACAGTGATGTGTCTGTCGTCTTGCGCAGATGTGTGTTCCAGGAACTCCTGGTGCCGGGCCTCATCGCCAACCTCGAGGGGATCCTCGGAGGAAGAGCTGGTACGGAGAGAACGATAGCCGGAAATAGCGTCTTGATAGCTTGGCGGAGGTTCACTCCTGCCGATCGACATCAACATCAGAACTGCAACCGACGCGACAAAAACGTTACTTACGGCTCCTGGATATTTATCTGCCATTCATCACTCTTGTTTACTTCTGAAATATTTTGTACGTGCGATGTCTGGCTCTGTTGTCCTTGTTCTTGGCCAGCGTGTTGAATGTGTTCTTTGAAACAATCTACTTCTTGGAAGGTGTGAAGGCGGTACACAAATACAACTGTCATTACACCTACTCTCTGGGACCCGATCTGCATGTTCACAGGCGAAACCCTCGCCGCCTGCGACTGACGAGGATGATACCTCCGCACCACACAGATCAAGTTCAACGGCGACGTGAGGTTGCGATTCACTTGTACCACCTAGAACTTTCGGAAACCTACAAACTAGTGAGGAAAGGCGCTGAGGGTGAACGTGAAGAAATGAGGACCTGTCTATATGTGGAGAGAAGGACGAGTCCTGCTCTGCAATATTCACCTCCCGTTCGGCAATGATTTCATGAACTCCATTGTGGAAAACCGCGGCTGTTGCAGATTGGGGCTCCGAGTAATTTACGGGGGAAACATATAGATCGACAGGAGACAGAATTCTCGGAGACTCCAATGGAGAGTGCCGGACAGATCCTGAGACGACGCTCAATGTCTCAAGCGGCGACAATGCATACAGATCAGAATCCGGAGAATGAGAAACGTGCGGCGATTGGATTTGGGAATGTCTGTCGACAGAAAGAGATCTGCTTACATATCAGCATACTTATTCAAACACAGGAGGAAAAAGGTAGTGATCCGGCGTACTTTTGTAGAACTGAAGGAGAACCACCTCCATCTGTAGACTGATGTCTCCGGCTCAGAATGGATGGACGACGCGAACGGTCATCTTCAACCCGCGAAGAGGTGAGATCAGCAGAACTAGATACACTTGAAGTTCGAATGTTCCCCGGGGAGTGGCTCCCTATATTCAAGCGGAGCGCCTTTGGAATATCTTTTGCATCCTGTCTGAAAGCAGGCTCTGAAGACACCATACTATTATCCACGTTCGTCAGTTCCACGTAACATGAGAACCAATAAAAAATACTGACGTGGTAGACCCCAAGGTCGTTTGCTTTTGTTCAGGGTGTAAAGATGGCTCAGTAGACGAGAAGGCGTGTTCCCTGTACACCGTCGGTTCCGATTCCGATTCTAAGCCAATGCTAAAAGTCGTATGTCTGTCTTCCATCGAACCCTGTTGGGGAATACTGCTCTGTTGCGGCATATTCACTGAAGATGCGTCTTTGTGCACGAACTCTTCCGCTAGTTGTGCGCCCCCAATGATGGCTACAATAGCACAAGCAGCGGCGACATCATTTTCCGTGGTATGCGCGGTTGTCCGGTTGTCCGTCAGCGGGGTAGAAGGTGACGATGACAGCGGACCAGGAGGCACTGTTATCCCTCTAGGGCTATCAGTGTCGACGTCATTTTCACTCGCTTCAGTTTGCGATGCCGCAATTCCTGTTAAATTACTAGGATCGGGTCAAAACCGCACGGCGCAAGGATACTATCGTCACAAACCTGCCGACATCGCGGGTACAGTCCATGGCAGTCGTCACTGGAGTAGCAACAGTTGTAACGAACGAGTCGTTCGTCGTGCCTGATACCATGTGTGAGGCAGCGAGTTGAGCGACGTCCTCTTCTGCGAGTTCCATAATCGATGTCGTACTTTGTTCAATGGCCATGGAACCTGACTGGAGTATCGAGGATCTCTGACCCCATGTTTCACTGACGTCCTTCCGCTCTTCGGTACCTCCTGCGACCTCCAAGTCACCTTCTGCTAAATGGTAAAGAATCGCATGTTTGTCTGTGTCTGTGATCAGTTTCGGACGGCTCTCGTCATCTCATGCTAAGAGATAAATACCAGATAAATCTGCATCTTGAGCGCCTTCATCATCGACACTTGCATCCAGGTGCCCGTGACATAGTCCTACGTTTGAGCCGTACGAGGAGTTGATCGTTTCATCTCTGGACATGCATGAGCTCTCATCAGAAGAAACAGGAAGTGCACCTACGCGGATCTTGTAAGGGATATAGTCTGTTCGGCACCACAGCCAGAGTCAAGCGTAGCCTCTTCCACAGCCGCATTCGATTGGTCCGATGTGTTAACAAATGGGCTACGAAAATAATGATCAGACGGCTGGAAATTCGGAGCACAAATAACGCACATCTGTCGACCAGGAGTAGAATGCTCGGCGGGCGGGCTTCGATGGCTTGTTTCATCCTGTTCTGCGTGTGTATCCATGACGGATGATCGTGTGACATTTTCCGACTGCAGTCGATACAAAACTCCAGCACTCGCGGGTTCTAATGAACCAATATCTTCAGAACGAGCCTGTCTTACATGAAGCGAAGCAGGGCCGAGGTGCTGATCATACTCTGCCTCCACAACCGAGCTGGGACTGTTACACCTACGGATGAGTCTCACCCATGTATGACGGACACATTGACCTACGTAGTCACTGACGGCGGCGCGGATGGACTTCTGGCATCCAAAGTTACTCTGGATGGTTCAATACGGGCTTCACGTTGCTCCTCCGATATCACCTCGACTTCCGTTGTTGCTCGTACGTTGCTTTGTAATAGAACCTCTTCATCATCCCGTATTTTCTCCTCTCTCCGAATCTGACTGTCGAATGCCTTAACGATCAAGTGTGCGGAGTCTCTGCTTGATGACTCTGTTTTGCGCTCACTGCTACCACCAATAGAAAGACGCCAGAAGGACGAATGACGGGCCACTCACGAGGGTGTCGTATACGATGTTGGTGTGTACTTCTCGAACTCGCCCGTGTCCTGCACGTCTGTCCAGGAATCTACATGCCCGATGTTCACCCGCTGCGTGGTTACGCATTCTTCGGAACCCTCGGCATGCCTATCCGTAAGCACAGCCGAGCCCTCCTTTGCACTCGCCCAAACTTCTAAAGCCGAAGTATCTGTTACGAGATTGAGCTCAATAAACCCAGGAAACAGGACAGTAGCACACCTGTACCGCCCTGTAAGGTCCTTCCACTTCCTTGCAATCTTTCAGTCCCTGCAAGTGGCGCCTTTATCGACTTTGTCACACTAGGCCTTTAGACAACATGAGCGCGAACACAATCCGAACGACATGCTACTACCACGCACCTCCTTACAACATTGGCGCGATTCAACGGGACATTGGAAATGCTGTATACAGTCGCGGCACGAGTCCTCTGAGGCACCTTACGGATCATTGATAAATCGACTGTTGCGGATCTGCGTGGCGCGGTGCTCCGAATTCCGGGGCGAGCGGGAGACACAGGCTTCAGCACGGCAGTTTCTTCACGGATGCCCGCAATTCGCTCGGGCTGTTTGTCAGTGTCTGCCGGTCGCTCTAGCAATGTAGCCCCACTAGACGTTTCAGAAGGCCGTGGGGACATGATGATTTGACTCCGATCTCGAGGCGGTAAAGCGATTAGGTTAGCATCCGGACGCGTATCTCCGACGTCTTCAGTTCTTGATATCGAGCTATTACTAGATATGTCAGTCTGGCATCGCACGGGGAGCAGACAGCTCACGAAGTCCTTGTAACCGTGCCTGCTCTTGATTCGTCGTGTATGGAGGACAGAGAGTCATCAATGGGATGCTCGCGGGAGGCAGCTGGGATGCGAGCAGACTGTCCAAAGGGTCCAGTCGTCTCCTTAGTCGATGACCTAGTATCGGCGGCCATCTGTTTCAAAGTCAGATTTGGGGAGCTAGTCACGATGGTTCAGTCAGACAAATACACGCGATTCGAAGATGGACGATTTGACTAACCAAGGAGACTCGACGCCTCTCAGGCCATCACTCCTCATGTGACCATCATCCATACCCGTTCCCGGTTGCACGGCGACTGTTTCCGGCCGCCGGCCTTGCTGATCCTCTGACGTCGATCCTGTTGGCCTTAATGTATCATTGCTAGTGAACAAGTGTCAGCCTACGCAGTACGCGATACCGAATGGCTTCACCTTGTCGTCGTTGCCACTTGTTGCACGTTTATATAGACTCGAGGAGACAGTGTGATGGTGGTATGCTGTTTCGGCCCCGATTCCGATGGCGACCTTGTGGAAGAGTGATCATCCTCCCTCTCCAACGATGTCATCTGGGACTCCCGGACAGTTTGCTCTTCGTCAGTTCTGGGGTATTCAGTTGACCAGTCGTTCGTCCGTTTAACGGTACCAGTAACATCGAGGATGGCTTGCTTCGCATCGTCTTCTATTAACATATCCGCTTTCCGCTCACGCGACACAGTCCTTGTCATAACGGTGTCAGGCGGTGGTTGCAAAAAGAAGGTGGAAAAAGCTCACGACTGAGCATTGTACATTGCCTGTTCATTAGGGTCCCTTCGCTGTTGAATCCCATCACTAGCTGGCGCTTGCAGTTGCTTCCCCTGATCAAAAGGTACGTTTTCAGTGGTACCGCCCTTGATCGACGGTCCCCGCTGGGGGAAAGCTCCTTCCTCAGCCACGACAGTGCTTCCTGTCGACTCGTCCGCATACAAGTCCAATGGTCCATCCATAGCTGCAATGCCTAGACATGTTTACAGACACAAACGAGAGGCGACGAAAGGATATCTTACCTGAAGAGCCATCCATATGGTCACCCCGTCTTTGGTCCTCGCGCGCCTTGACATCGACCAAACTACGAGGAAATCAATATAGCATGTCGGATGATCTCTACGTTCACATACCTGCCATGTGGGATCTCGCCTTGAGCTCCATCAGGTGCAACTGTAGACTCAGTCCGCATCGTCAGCACCCTGGTAGAATCAGCCTTTGCTGCTTGTTGCGCGGTACGATTTGCAGCGACTCCCCCCCCCTTCTCTACCGTCAACGGCCGGTCATCCTGAATGACACTGGAAGTTTCTGTCCTAGGAGAATCGGAAGCGTAGTCGCTCTCGCTACATTCGTCAAATTCGGCCTGTGCACGCTCCGAACGCCGCTTTTGTCGAGATTCGGAAACAGCTTCATATACAGCAGCAGCAACGGCCGCCGTTGCAAGAACAGTGGACACTACCGAGCTCTCATGCTTGGAGGAGCTCGGTCGGGAGCTAACCGCATCATCGTCAGTAACTGTCCAAGCCACCTTTGCTTTCTTTTCTTTTTCGTGTACGGCACCTGGCGAATTCTTGACCGCATCACGGGGTTGGATCCTACGTCCATGACATGCATCAGCATAGAAAAGAGAAAAGCAGCCTGGCGACCTACCTTGCCTCGTCATGCTTGAAGTGGTCACTTTTGCGTTCATCGGTCATTACCGGGAAAATATTCGTTTCGTCATCGTGTCTCAAATACTCGCTGAGAGGCACTTGATATCTTTGTCGCGCATTCGCAGTAGTCGTAGGTGTCTTTCCATCCCAACCGAGACCAACAGGTGCATCACCATCCCGTCGGGCTGCCTTATCTTCAACTCTAGCTAGGCGATATCCGCCATCAGGGGTACGGTCTGAACGGCGCAGACCGGGAGGACTGAGAGAAAATCAGACCACAATAAACGTATTCAGTGCAGATACCCACGAGTATATGGAGGCAACCTCAGGAACTGGATTGGTCGATGTCAACACGCTGCAAGTCCTTGATGGTGTGTTCTGTTCCACATGAGGCAGTGTGCCCGAGACAGGCTGAATGGCTCTCCGCACAGGATAACGTTTTCCGCGAGATTCGTGAACATGTCCATCCCCCGTCAGCGAATCAGACACCGCCTCCTCTGTATCACGTTCCAATTTGGAGATGGTCCGTCCTTTCGTCACGTCAAGAGGTTGAATATCATCATGCCGGTTGAAGGAACGGCCCCTCGCGAGACTTTCAGCTTCGGTAAGTAACCCGCACCATACAGATCAGCAGACTACTCACCCAGGTCGCAGAGACGTAGTTCGGTAATCGTGAGCATGGCCTTGGTCATCTTTCTCTCTCTCAGGTTGACTTCGGACGATATCATGGTGTAAAGACCGCGCGTCCGTCTTTCCGACTCCACGAGTAAGGTTGTCTTCTGACGCGTAACCACGACTTCGTCCGAAGTCGTCACGCTCGGCCACATAGGGTGCAGTGCGTAGCTTAGAACTGGGCAACCGCGAACCCGCGGGTGAAGAATAGACACGGCTTTGGTCTTCCGACGCCCAGGGTCCCTCTGACATCAATGGGGAAGGAGAATCGTTGGTACGACTCGCAGAGATGGTGGCAACTACCGCCGGCGCCTTGAACGAGGATGGAAGGGTATGGGTATTGGGAGCCGTCTCCCGTTTGCCTGACAAGGCTTCATCGCGGTCGAATCGATCGAGCTGAGCACCGACACCGACTTCAAGGGGTGTTATCTGAGGGGACGGAGATTCAGGCAGTTCGCGGGTACCGGCGCTAGGCGACACGATGATTAAAGGTACCGCAACAGACGGACCAGACGGCGGGAGTCGCGCCAACTTGCCGCTATATGGAGTCTTGGCTGATGGCCCTACAGAGCGCTTTTCTGTTGCCCTGAAGGGGCGCAACTCGGTCTTGGCGGCACCTTGGCGGTCTCGCGTGCTGGAACGACTACGGTCAACCACGGTTGCAGCTCCGCTAACATGAGATCAGTATAGGAGACTACGACAATAACTATCACGAACCGATCATCGATTTCTTCTTCTGCGGTTGATATGGACTGCCCTACCGACCAAGGAGCTGCGGTCGCACGTGGCGATAGTGGCTGCATCGAAGAGCCCAGCTGGAGGGGTCGAATGTGTGGCTTCCTCTCGTGAGAGCTTGCACCACTCCAGGTTCGGCTGGTTGTATCCAAAGCTCTCCTCGGAAGCTTTGCGCTAGTTACCGACGTATCTTCCGTATCGTTGAACGAATTAGCGCCTTCCATCGTACGAAGGGGTGCGTGGGGGTGATCAGCTCCAGACAAACCGAAGGCGGGCAATTGACGGCGGTTAGGTGAGGGAGAAGATGCCCTTACTACACCAGAGGACCGGGCATGACTAGGTGGCAGTTCAGAGATGAATAAAGCGGCGGGAGAGACACCAACATTAAACGGCTAGGAGGCACTCTGCCTTCAGCACGTTGGTAGTTATGCGTATCAACATGTTCAACAGAACGAATCTGCCTCTGAGAGCCAACTGTAGGCGTTGAGCCCACGGAATTGTCGAATGGCTCGGGAAGTGGGAAATGACGAATGGGAGAGAGACAGCTGTCGATCCGAGAGCTTGCCGCTGTAGATACATCGTGTGTGAGGCACTCGTCATTCTCCTGCTCAAGGGCAGTTTCCGAATGTCGAGAAGTTGTCAGCCGGGCTGGCAGCACCGCCATGAGTGGGCGAGGACAATGAAGAGGTAGCGATTGCCCAGAAGTCGTTGAATCTTGTCCGGTAATGGTGGAATCCGTTTTCCTGGTGCAAGGATCAATCTTGTTGAGTGAATGGAAATCTGCAGAACAAACCTCTGGGATTGTAAGGCAGTAGTGCTCGCTCTGCGGATCTTCTGGAAAGCCTGGCCCATTTCGCCAAATAACCTTGAGGACCGTTTGGCTTGTGACTTTGGTGCCTGACCATTTTGAAAATCAGGATCGTCAAAATGCGCCCATAAGGCCAGGGATGCGAGACGAACATTGCAAGATTCAACACCATCTTCGTGACGAATCAAAAGAGGAGAAAGCGGAGGGGGTAACTTCTGAACGGATTGGTTAGTTAACTTCGCCGTCTCTGTTTGGAGGGCCGCCGAAGAGCATATTTCATCTATTACGTGACGGCTCATGGGCACTAGAGGCGAGCCACAACTACGATTACTTGTGGAGTAATCGCAACTAACGAACCATGTCAACCAAAGAAATAGAAATAGAAATCAAGGGTAACAAGTACCTCTGTTCCACCTTCTCACCGGGGATAACACGCAGAATATCACTATTGAATAGCATGCTCGTGGAAATATCGGTTTGAGAAGTGTTGAAAACGTCGCGCGAACGGTTCGCAGTATTTGAGAGGACGAGAGAGCCTTGCTGGTAGCCTTGACGGCCTTCGTTGATATTCCAATGCATTTTGACTGCGAAACAGAGGACCTCGTATCTTTTTACCTATGAAATTTGACCGCATGAAAGCAAACAGACAACATGTAACCAGCACTTACGGTTAACTGTCGACCTGCGAAAGAAACAAGGGCACCAAACGGTAACCCGGTACCCGCCTTGCCAATACCTGACAATGCGATTGTTCAAAGTGACTAAAATCAATGATGGTCCAAAATCTTACAGTATTGGCCCTATGGTCCATCCAGCCCAACAAGTAGACGGCCTGATTAACATACATGGGGTGATAAAAAGAACAGACTTACTTCTAAGAATGCCCGCACAATGAACTGAGGCCCCCCATATGCTTCGGAGAAGGGTACGGCATAATCTGGTATGATGTTGTCCGACACGGCCACCTAAGAGGCATCAGCAGCGAAGCCCTGGTCTCTTGAGATCGCGGCCCACCCAAACAAGCGGCAGAGGCGCTCCGTCAACCACAATATCCTGAGTGCTTTTTCGAGCAGTTTCAATGAATCGATCACGTTGCAAAAGTGTAGCCTCTGTCGGAGACAATGCTGGTTTTAGCTGTTCCGCTGAAAAGAGACTGCGGCAGTCGACCCGTGGGCGCGCATCTTTCTTGAGAGGAGAGAAATTGGACCTCTCTGATCTGAATGCTGACATCAAGGATGCGAGAAAGAAAAGACAAGTACTAGAATCGTGCTACACGGCCATTTAAGAAATCCAGCAGGACCATAGATATCGCAAAGTCGTGCCTTTCTATTCAAACACTGCGAGATTCTGGATCCTGCGAACAGGGCCTATGTAGGTCTTGGATCCGAACAGTGGCTCAGCGAGCGATGCAGGAAGTCAGGGCTTCGGGAACACAGGGAATTACTTGGACCAGAAAGATATGCAAAAATGGAGATACAACGCAGCACCCACTCCGAGTGTGGGCGCAAAAGCACTTGCCTACGCGGGAAACATTCTGCCTCGCGTTTAACATGATGAGAGCCAGCAAGACCCACTATTTGATTGCCGGTGCCCTTGAAGAATGATGGCAAACTGAACTAGTAGGTCAGGCGCACTACCCCAGCAATATGCACAGAATTCTTCAGCGTGCAATCAATGTTACCCTGATTCCTTTGCGCCCTGGGTCAAGGGCGACAGAGTTACTGTACATAGCCTGCCCAGGTGAACCATTCGAGGATTGCACTACCCAAGAATGCACAAATCGACTTGGTATCTCCGTCTGCTGCTCATTGACGCCATATCTAAATACGTAGGACTAATTTCCCGGCCCCACACCAAGCATCCCATACCACGCCAACCTCTCGGGGTATGATATTTTAACCAAAAACCAAAGCACGACCAAAACGAGCGCGACAGCAAAAGAGCGACCCATCAAATACGACAGTATTTTTAGTTTTTTTTTTCCTTCGTTTTTGTGATTCTTCCTCTCCTTGTAGCCCACATATACAACACAGCCACGACCTTACTTCAGACGGCTGTGACGAGAGGAACGATCTTGCCGTCCTCTTCCGCTTCGTCGCTCATCCGTTCGCTGACCGTCTCCAACACAGTCTTCTTGACTTGAAGTTGAAGGCTGTTCGACTGGTCGGACGAGGTAGGCCGTGACGAATTTGTTGCCGCCCACTCGATCGGAACGGACTGAGTAGAGAGAGAAAAGGTGAGCGGACGGGATCATGTGTGTGGTTTTATGGAGGACTCGCCCCGTCCAAGTTATACGTGCCCGCCAGTTCGTTCTTGAGGAACTCACGGGTGAGAAGGGTATCCAAGAGTGTCTAAATGTAAAGTAAGTGAACAGCACGCTTTCTTCAGCTGGAAATGCTCACATTCGTATAGATACGACCAATAGGAATGGCAAACATGCCATACAGATTTGTGTTTGGGACGACCACAAACGAAATCAAATCACCCATGGAGAAGATTCCAGCAAAGAGACCTGTCTGAATAGCACCACGAATGAGTCGATTAAGAACTGTGTCCGTCCTTCGGAAACCAGTTCGTGAACGCATAAAGATAATGATCAACGTGACTAGTAATTGCCGAATGTGTATCTTCGTGTGATGTGGTCTGAAAAGAAAGAGACATACCAGTGACAAACATGTCTACAGCGACCTGCATGGACAACCAGGCAATCACGAGGGGAGTGATACGCGGTAGTTCAGACAACCTAAAATAGCATTAATCAGTCTAATTCGACACCTTACTTATGAGACGTACACTTTGATGATCCAAGCCTCGATGCTACAACATACCCCCAGAACGAACGATGGAATTGCCAACATCATGACGGCGCCGAACAGGACGTTGCTATGAGTCATACGCCAAATCCTACCACATACCATTTCAGTTTGGGATCAACTCTCTAGCAGTGCATCCATATACTTTCCTGAGGCCCAGAAACACCTGAGTCACCAAAGCAGCAAGCGCAGTAGCAATGGGTGTAAAAGTGTATGGCCATTCAGCCACTAACACCATTGAGGTCAGATGAATAAGGGAAAGACACCGCTACTCACCTTCGAGAGCTGCTGGATTATCAAAGTTTGTCACGCTAGCATCAGTTGAGTAGGAGCAACAGCAAACTCGGCAAGTGTAACGAACGTATAATTCCATGCCATATACATAGCCCTACAGAAACACTGTGTCACTCCAAGCGTACAGAAAATGATGGACAATACTCACGCGACACTGTGGACCGTGTCTAGGATAAATAGAAAAAGAACCATGTACCTAAAGTCACTCATCAGGACTGTACGCTCATGGATCTGTGACCGACCAACTTCGTTGTCGGCCGATCATTAAACTCTGAATCGGGATGTGAAAAATGGTCGAATGGAGCACAGCAATATCAACGTACTCGTCCGATAGTACGCCGCGAATTGGTACGTCACTAGGCCATACAAAAAGGTATTGACTGATTTTACCCATGTCACCAGCACCAACAACATGAATCGCCAACACTCACAGAATATCCCCACAAGGAGTGTACCTATCATTCGATCAGGTCAAGGAAGTTCTTTATACGAAACAGCCTGCTTTCACGCACCGATGGTTGTATCGTACAAGCCCATCTGCGTCTGTGGGAGAGTCACTGCTACCAAGGATGGGAAGGAGGAAGCGGCCAAGACGTCACATATGCTCTTGCACGATATATATGCAGGGGACCCTGAATGGCATCGCCAAAATGGGATCCACATAGACACGCTTGAGCCCGTCGTCCTTTCAGCAGTTACCAAACCCAGGACCGTTAACCCGGAGACGTTGGGTGATCGCTATGAGAAGTGGGTACATCAAACATGTTTTCCGGGTTGTTTTTGCCACTAAATTAAACTTATACCTGGGGGAGAAGTCCCGCGACACGTCCGGGTACAGCTCGGAAGCCGCCAGTTGTGGGTTGACTTCGAGCGGAAGGGTTACGTAATCACGGGCAATAGCTAGAGATTCACTGAATTACGTTGTTCGCCCGGTTAGCGGTAGTGCCCTAGGGAAAAAAAAAGGCAGTGGGATCGGAAAGTTCCTCGAAGCGATGCTGAATCGTGTGAGGGAACGCGATCGAAGCGCAACTGATTTGAATCAGTCGATAGTCGTGAGGAGTTGCAGTGACATCAGTGGCTTTAATGCAACTCTGGACCACTAGTCCTAAAGCTGTCAGTGCGCCACCAGTTCGATATGCTGAACTGCCACACTCACCTGGCACAACCAGTAATTGAGAACCCATACCTTGACCATCGGACTCAGTGGCGGAGGGCTCACTTCATAGTTATATGGGAGGGTCCAACCCCCATGCAAGCAATTGTTCTTATCGCGGGATCGGTTTCCTCCCGGCCGAACAGCATCAAATAAATACCTGTCGCTATTTTCCCACAAGCTCAAATTTAGAAAGAGAGCTCGTGGGGAGGGATCCCCCGATCAAAGCCTTATCGCTGCACATCCTGAAGACAAGTCAACCTGATTTCACCCCGTTCAGAAAAACTGTGACCGTACCTTTCCAACTTCAGGCCCCACTCGTGACTTGCACTCCCAAGATTTTCTGCGCCCAAAAGCCGCCTTCGTGCCCATAGTAGCGGTCCCCGCGGGTTTCCATAGAATCACCTTCGTTATGTGCACAAACGTCCAACTGGACGCCATGGGCTATTGACCCTGCAGCAGTTCTTCCAGCCTACCGGTCCGGCATCGAGTTTGTCGGTCCACTTGAGCGACGGCCGAATAGCGGCGTACGGTAACTGGACGTCGCCGGACACCAGCCAAGGCGTGCTCAGACAATGGCACGCTACGATACCGGGAGGGGGAACGGTAAGAAGGCCGTCTGAGCTGACTAAACGATATTAACATGGATAGGCGGATTGCCGCATTTGGCTAAATGGTTTTGCTATGGAATGGATGATACAAACTCACTTGGACCACTTGGACCAATCTTGTTCATAAATGTAGACAAAACTTCTTCAAGGCTGTCCTGAATAATCATACATCAAGTATTCCCCTACATTTAGACCAATACACGAAATGTTATCATGCGGTCATAAGTATTTGGTAACCGGTTCCCGACAATGCTGACCAGTTGCTAGCGGCCAAGCATTGTGCCAACGCAAGAGGTTAAACATATGGCGTCAGTCAGACTCATCGACATCAGAGACCCTGTACGAATCCACCGATCTGGAGCGTGGAGTCTCAGCCGGAATCCACGTTAGCCTTCGTCAAACAGAATGTATCAAAAGTACGTCAGGCAAATCGTGTGGCCTCCAGGGCGGCCACCCTGATTCGATCAAGCGAGGCACCCAAACGACGGGGCACCTGACCGCAACAATGGAGAACTCATCCGACAACTAGAACGTCCAAAGGTACGACGAACCTCTTATCAATTTCTCACCACGATACCGTCGTCGGCGACTTTTTATCCCGTATTTGGAATGGCTTCGCTGTTCGCCCGCATTGGAGGCACTTGTACATATGGCAGGGGCGTGTCCAACCTGTATCATCTGTCCTAGTGGAGTTGGAGATCCTAGCGCATTCAATTGAATCGGTGCAAAATGTATTCGAGGTTTGTTTCATCCCCGAGTCTGGTTTGATTGGTATCAATTTGCAATTGGAAGCGATGGGTGGGTCGTAGGATTGGTTTTCCATTTCTCCGTTAAGCCTCCGTCTATCAATTGATACAAGGCTGCGGTGGTTACCTCGCTACATGTATCGCGGGTCTCTGCAACGGTAGCGCTCGGGTAAAAGCCTCGGACGAATCTGATGACTCACCAAAAGGGTATGGACGGCAATCACTGAACGATAAGATCAATAGAGGCCGTCCCTCGTTACATGGGACCCGCTAGAAGCAACCCACAACCTTCCATTTCACTGCACCATCAGCTCACATTCGGGAGAGAACACATGAGGCAGACAACGACAGTAAAACATATCGGCGACCACAAATGAAAAGTATGAAAGAAACCGTGCGATTCAGGTCCCTACTGTTTCTTCGCATCCCGCTCTAACTTCCTTAGAACCCGACGACGGATATCTTTCTGCATGTTATGGCTATAAGAAATAAACATAGATTTCCACCCAACGATGTGAACCGCATAGTCGAGCAGAGCGTGACTCCAGAAAGGGGTAAGGGTATCAGGACGTTCGGTCAAGGCCGCCCCACACGATAGGCCGACTTTGCTCAAGGCAGAGCGAACGTAGGCAGCAGATGTGGGCACCAATGTCGTCGATCTCCGAATCTTGGACATGTTGGAAACCTGGAAGAGAGTGATGAACACAAAAATAGAGCATGTCAAAGAGAAAACACAAACAACAAAGTACGTATTCAAGTGCTGAACGATGATATTATGCGCCCGGACTTCCTCTGCGAGCGCGCTCGTGAAGGTTGTCAAGAACGCCTTGGAACCGGAGTAGGTCGCAAGCATAGGGGTGGCAACCTGGCCTGCAAAAGACCCAATATTGAGAATTAACCCACATTTTCTGTGGGCGCAGAGTTTGTCAGAGTGTAGATAAGTAATGAGGGAGAGGACGGACCGCTGGATCATGCCAGGAAGCACAGCATGAGTAACGCGAATAGTACCGTTCACGTTAATCGCGATAATATCTTCGTTTTCTTGCTCTTCTGTCTCGGCAAAATATACTGGCATGCTATGCGACTTGCCAACGTTGTTGACTACCGTACACACCACTCATCAGCTACGCGTATATAGAAAACATTGAACAAAGACTGACCAAGAACACCAACGTTCAAGTCAGAAATGACGGATTTGAAAGCTTTGAACGCATCCTGGTCGTTCTTGGCGAAATCCAACAGCTGAATCCGGGTCTTCACCTTGCCCGACGTCTTGGTCGCTGCAGGTAGCATGTAAGCCATAGAAAAATGCGCGTCATGGAGCGTGAATACCAATTTCAGCTGCCACAGAAGACAACGCGACTTCATTACGCGCGACAAGAAGGATATTGAAGCCGGCAGTAGCCAACTGGAGAGCGAATTCCTTGCCGATACCATCGGATGCACCGGTGACCGCTAGAATTAATGCCTTGAATCAAACGGAATCGTATTATATGAGAGCAGCACGTACCAGCCCAAGCACCCTTTGTCGCGCCGAACTTCTTGAGCTGAGATACAAGAAACGAGTGAGGTCCTTTTTTCGGATGTGCTGAACACGTAGACGTACACTTTTACCGGGAAAAACAAAGGTTTGGGAGAGAACAAGCCAGGTTTTGAGAAGGAAACGCGCGACAGTAAAAGCACCAACAGAAAGAATAAGACCAAACGTCCATGGGCACTGAGTGACTATCACAAAATGGACCGCTTAGTATCCGAGTGCATCAGAAAATGAGAGTAAACGTACCCTTTTCAGAAAGCCATGTTTGAAGGCAGGTCACGGACATTTTGGTTTCTTTGCCAAATGGCCTTGCTGGACAAACCTGGAGCAAATGCGGCAGGGTGTCTGCCGCCGACAAAACTTTTGAACTCCCACGCTCGCGTGATTATATACCAATTTAGATTACTTAATCAAATAACCGGTCACAGCGTCCGTCTACTCGGGCTACTCGGGTCGTCAATTCGTCGACTAACCATCAAAATTCCCCCCTCAGTCCGCCAGCGGGATAGCTTTATCCACCATGTCTTCGTTTGACAAGGGATCGCACATATCCTTATCCGAAGATCGTACCTCAAGCTGATAGCTGGTTGCGCAGACCTTTGGATGCGCTTGTGACAAATTGGTTTGGAGACTTCTTTGGTTGGACTGCGTACGAAAAAAAAAACGATGAACGGCATTCGTGCTATAGTAACCAAGACGACCTACCACCCCCATGTCAAACGGATTAGCCATCATAGCTCTCAGCGACTCGCGACTAAGCAGGGTATCCAAGAGGGTCTTCCCAAGGCCAAGAGATCAATCAGTTCTATCAACTTCGTTATTATGACGTTTAGGATACTCACGTTTGTGTAGATGCGACCTATCGGGATGGCGAACATGCCGTACAGATTCGTGTTCGGGACCATGACGAAAGAGATCAAGTCACCCAGAGAGAAGATAACAGCGAAAAGACCCGTCTGAATAGTACCGCGAATAAGGCGGTTAATTATAGTATCCATTCTCCGGAAACCAGTTCGCGAACGCGAGAAGACGATGATCAAAGTGACTAGCAATGATAAATTACATTGTGTATGGATTGAAAGAAGACAACGTACCGGTAACGAACGTGTCTGCGATGACTTGCATGGATAACCAGGCAATCACGAGGGGAGTGATGCTTGGCAGTTTCAATATCCTAAACGATCGAGATCAGTCTGGTACGGCGCATTCTATCCGCAAGACGTACATTTTGATGATCCATGCCTCAACGCTGCAACACAAACCCAGAACAAACGAAGGAACCGCCAATAGGATGGCCACGCCGTATAAAAACCTGCTTCCAGTCAAACGCCACACCCTACTACCACTCAATTCTGGATCAGGCTGATATACTGCATACATGCCTAAATCCAAGATATATCTGGGTCACAAGGGCCGCGAGCGCGGTGGCGAGTGGGGTAAATTGATATGGCCATACAGCAACTTGAAGCGCTGTTAGGACGACACCTAAAAGGTATACTACCACATACTTTCAAAAACCGCCGGATTATCATAGTTTTCTACACTAGAATAAGGTCAGTGTGAATGGGAAACGTAAATTGTCGAGGCTACGGACACATAGTGCCACGCCATGTATATGACTCTTTGGAATACTTCAGTATTTCCAAAGCAGCTGATGAATGATACCCACGAAGCACTGTGAAATGTATCCAACACGAACAAGAAGAGCACCATATGCCTATGAATTTTCTATTAATAGCGATGTTGGATGAACCGGCGACCGATCGACCTTATCAACGGCGGGTCGTTGAATTCTGACATAGGTGCATCAGTCACGACCCGTTGCTCGCCTCGTGGACTCACTTATTTGGCTGTATGCTGCAAACTGGTACGTGACGAGGCCATACAAGTAGGTATTGACTGGATCGCTGGTTATACAAAACGTCGACGGGAAAAGCCAACAACCACTCACAAAATATCCCCACCAAGAGCGTCCCTATTCGTTGGTCCCCGTATCGAAACAAGCAACAATTGGGACCCATCCTCGAGAACGGATACTTTGATGCACTCACCGACTGTCGTGTCATACATACCCATGTCCGATCACGAAGTCAACGGGTGTAGGATCACACGGTTGAAAGAACAGATTTGCTGTGGCAGAGGGTAGAAAGAGAGTTGAAGCCTGCTCGACCCGAGCGTGAAATACCACCTACTGACCCCTGGTGTCATTGACATGGGTACCAGGTGCGATCCGACCTCCCGTCCGTGGGGTCGCGCCAACCGACCATGCTGCCCCAGCACGTCGGACTGGTCGCTTTCCGACCAAAAGTGTCTTTTCTTTTCCCTCCACAACTCGTCAGCTCGCACGTCTTCCACAACGAATCAAAGTACAAGCATCGTATCGTGGGATCACTCGTTTGTTATTGGGTCTAGAGGTGGCACAACACATGAAATCTGCCGTTATCTATGATCATGTGGCGCCCGCTCTGGTAGGATGCTACTCTTATCAGCGCGGGACGGCCCTTCATAAATTCCGTGAGTGTCTATCATGTCCCGCTACTGCTGATGCTCTGTAATGTGAGATACTCCGTGTAGAGTTGAACATGAACAACGTTACAGGAAAGCAGCGAATGCGACCTCAGAGACAACCAACCTGAGTTGCGATCCGATTTCGTTACATCCGAATCAGATCCGCGCATTCCATCATCAGCTGAGTAACATTACAAGAGATTATCCTGCTAACAAGCTTATTGGGATTTGACCATGACATAATCCCGTAACGAAGAAGATGGAAGGAACGAGACGAGACGAGGATGATGCAAGATGACGTTCTATTAAGCGCCCCTATTTTCGTCTTGTCTCGTCTTATGCCGTCGCGGCTCACTCGATGAGAGATCACACATCTTCTTGTCGACGTTCTCCTTCGGTTTGAGTGCCCATCGCATGAAGATTTGAATGGACACACGTCGGGCTCATGCATGCAGGAAGGCTCTGCTTGGAGATCAGAAAATGAGTAGCGATCGCGTCACGGTACCTAGGCAACCTACCACGCAATTTGAACTGTACATGTCAATTACCCCTTCTCTGAACGACGTGCGACAAAGGAGGCTGTCTAGAAGGGTCTTCAAACAGCACAAACAGGTCAGTGGATGACACGCTATGAACAGCCGGCGACGCCCACATTCGTGTATATACGACCAAGGGGAATAGCGAACATGCCATATAGATTCATGCTCGGGAGCATGACAAAGGTAATCAAGTCACCCAAGGAGAAGATTCCGACGAGAAGGCCTGTTTGAATGGCCCCGCGAATAATTCGGTTGATTATAGTATCCATCTTTTGAAAACCTGTTCGTGAACGCATGAAGACGATAGTCAGAGTCACTCGTATCGCAGAATGAGTGCCTCTGCGTTAAGTAAAATGGCATGAAACGGGCATACGTGTGAGAAGTGTGTCGGTAATGACCTGCGTGGTCAACCAGGCTATCACGAGCGGGGTAATACGAGGTAATTCAGACTTCCTGCTCACTGCAATCGGTTTAAGCAATACAACATTTCATCAATGAGACCTACACATTAATGATATAAGCCCCGATGCTGCAGCCCACACCCAAGGTGAATGAAGGGACTGCCAGCATGATGACGACAATGTAAAAGATTCTACTGTTCGTCAAACGCCAAATCCTGCCCACCCTAAGATCAGTTAGAAATCACGTTGATGGGTTGTGCACTTGCCTGAACCCTAAATATATTTGGGTCAACAACGCAGCAAGCGCGGTACCAATTGGGGTAAACTGATATGGCCATATACTCACTTTGAAAACGGTTAGAATGGGACCGAAAATCCACGTTATTACTTACGTTCAAAAACTGCAGGATTGTTGTAGTTGTCCACACTGCAATAGACTCAGCACGAGTAGAAACCCACAAGTCGATAGGGCTACGGACGCATAGTACCACGCCATATATATGACTCTTTGGAAACCGACAGTCGAGTCGTTCGCCAGATATCCAATGGTGTCACTCACGAGAGACTGTGGAATGTATCCAACAAGAATAAGAAGAACACCATATACCTAGGAGCCACCCGTCACTGACGCATTGGGATAGAGTAGTGAGGGACCAACTTCAGCGCGGGCGGATCGTTGAATTCTGTCGCATTCAATGAACGAATGTATGCTCGACTTTGCAGAGATTACTCACTAGTATACCGATACGCCGCAAATTGATAGATGACAAACCCATACAAGAAGGTGTTGACTAGATGCATGTTACAACCGTGGATGGCAAAAATCCGGAACACCTACGAAATATCCCCACCAAGAGCGTCCCTAATCATGAAGGCTCAGTAAGTTGTGCAGCTAGATCAGCATACTACCGTACGCACCGAGTGTTGAGTCGTACAAGCTCATTATGTAACCTAAACGTCTACTGAGAAGAGATGGATGCGGCTGGGAGGCAACTTGAGCGGGGGAGGCGGACAGACTCAATGCCTGATACACTAAACATATATGCACACAACTTCGGAGACAATTGCGGTTACTGAATGTAAAGGCTCAGTGGGGAAAGCTGGAACTGCCTCGGCTGCTGGGATAAGGGTTTATTTTCTGTAAATAGTGTTTCACGATTCAACGATGAAATGCATAAAGGAAAATTGAATAATGCGGTGGGCAGCCACACGACGCGATGTCGTACGCGTGGCTGCGGATATCCCTGATGAATATATGTACCTTAACTTTGAATAGACTCAGTAAGAGTCAGACACCGAGTGATACTGAGACACACCAATATCTCGGCCGTACCTGCATCCTATACGCAGACCTGACCGAAAATCTGATGTGTGTTCCGATCGTCGGCGGGAAGTCCGGAGAGCTGAAACACGCAAACGTGTATGAATAGACATAGCAAACTCGGGCACGTGCCTGCAGGGTATTTATTTCCCTCGTGGGAGGATGTTCACACCTAGGTCATACATACCTCTTTCAGGATCAGAACGGTGGCTTTCTGATCCGGTCCTGGAGTGGCCATGGCTACCCGCAAATAATATGATCTAGCAGAGTGGCGTTTACGTTGTGCTCGAACATGGCGTAGGCCTGTTCTGATGTCGAATTATGGATATGAACGCTTCCGGTAAACGCGAGTTAAACTCGAACAATACTCCGTCCCGGAAAACCTACAGATTCAAATGACAAACCAACGCTCAGGGGTGAAAATAGGCGAGTCGGGGTTTCTCCGTAATATGACGCGCAGCGAGTCGAGATTTTCGTTGAGCGGGGCCATAGTCACCCCGGGCGTACTTATTAGGACTGTACCAGAGAGTATTGCCATCCACAATGAGCTGGTGGAACTAGACATCCGGGAGAAAAAACGGAGGGCGTCAGGTCACGAGTGTGGTCTCATCGGCGTTCCTTTTCTTTCCGACGATAGCAATGTCGCAAACCAGTACATATTTTATAAACTTTTTAGTCGATGGTCCGGTATCTTCCAGGACCTAATCTGGCTACACCGCCATAGAACACGGGTGCAAGCTAGGATTCGCCGGTGGAAAAGTCTCACACTGGAGACCTGCAGAAAGTTGACGTGAGGATCGAGTGACGGAGTCGTATTGAAAAAATTTACGTCCATGGTTTCTCGATGCTCCCCTATACTCAACTAGGAACACACTAAGTACTTAGCTGTACATATTATTATGCTACTAGAAATCAACAACGAGATAGACTGCGAATGGTGATTGATCGACATGTATGTGCAATCCTCGGTGACAAACTTGATGAAACCCCAGACCCCAAAATGACCTTGCAAGATGCAATTTAAACAACTAATGACACAGCCTTGCCGCCCGTGTTTAAAGACAGATCATGCGTTTCCACACCATTCTTTTCTTCGAATTCTCGGGTGCTATTTGTCCGAGCTGACGAACTGCCTTGCGAATCATTTGGAGACCAGGCAATTCCAGACTTAATAGGGATAAGTAACGAGTGAACGAAAGCAAAACGGTACTTGACGCACCATTCCACTGGAATCACACGCACCGGCCAACTCTGACTTGATTATCTCGCGGGTAAGGAGGGTGTCCATGAGAGTCTTCAAAATCGAAAAAAGGGACAGTTAACGGGCGGTGTACGTTAGATATCTCGGTGACACTTACATTTGTATAAATGCGGCCAATGGGAATGGCGAACATGCCATAAAGGTTCGTTTTCGGGAGAAGGATGAAGGTGAACAGATCTCCCATTGAAAAAATTCCAGCAAAGAGACCAGTCTGGATGGCACCACGAATAAGCCTGCTCAGAATTGTATCCGTCTTGTGGAAGCCACCTCGCCAGTGGGAGAAGATAATGATTAGAGTACCTGGTTGTTGTGAGTAGACATATTCAGGCTGTACGGACTTAAAGACAGTATTACCGGTGATGAACGCGTCTACGACAACCTGTGTGCACAACCAGGCAATAACAAGGGGCGTGATACGGGGTAAATCAGCTATACTAAACAACGATAGTCAGCGTGACGTCATGTAAACTCGTGTCTGATCCGTAAAACATACACATTGATGATAGAAGCCTCGATGGTACACGTTACACCAAGAATAAACGAAGGAATTGCAAGTGCGATGACCACGCCAAACAGAAACTTGCTGTCAGTCAAGAACCAAATTCTGCCGTATCTCAGGCTTCAGTTTCGCGATCGTGTTGATCTGCTGTGTACCTGCCTGAACCCTAGATATACTTGTGTCACCAAGGCCGTGATAGCAGTCCCGACAGGGGTAAACTGATACGGCCATAAACCCACTTCAAAGCATAAGGACCAGGTTGAACGGGATGATCATACTACGCACGCTCAAAGACTTTCGGATTGTTGTAGTTCTGCACACTGAGAGTGCACTGAATCTCGGCGACAAGATGACAGATAAAGCCACGAACGTATAATACCACGCCATATATATAGCTCTATAAAAATAAATCACTTGCCAAACAGAGAATCCGAAATGATGCTCACGACACGCTGTGAAAGGTATCCAAGATGAACAGAAACAGCACCATGCATCTAAAATTGCCCATCAGTAATGTATACCAATTAATGGGATTTTGACAAACTTTATTAATGGTCGATCGTCAAACTCTGGAAGGGAAATGAACATCGACTTGAATGGAAGATCAAAGAGGTTGCCTTACTTATCCGATAGTATGATGTAAATTGGAACGTGACAAGGCCAAACAAGAAAGTATTGACTTTGATTGTCAATGGGTCGTTGGCATCGGTGACATGGCCATCATCGCTTACAGAATATGCCCACTAGGAGTGTGCCTAATATTGGTCGGGTCAAGCTCGCTGTCCAAGTTGAGTGTTCCCTGCACGTACCAATCACTGTATCATAGGCGCCCATTCTGAAGCCTAGTTGCTAGGTTACAGGGCTGAGTGATCGAACAATAATTGAAACGAGGAATTAGAGAGGGGAATGTCGATGAGTCCTAAGTGCCATTACACCCAGCTGGAGCCTGGAGGATATATACAAGAGCGACCCTGGATCCCGTCCTTCGCACAAGTATCTGCGCCCACATGAACTGCGTTTTGACTGTACCCTTAAACTGCATCCTGAAGCCAAGAAGCATCGACGTTTGAATGGTACGGAACTTTGCTGGAACATAACAAACTTAGATTTCGCATTCTCCATGGAAAAAAAAGTGGACAAAACCGGTAATTCCCGAAATTCATTGACGGGAAACCTAGGGGCAACCAATCTCCCTGACAGTTCGGTGGGGCCCGAAAAGTGGAGCATGTATATAGCCTAATTTGTAAGTGCCACCTGTAGTCATCACGAACTAAGCGTCGTCGTCGTCGTCGCTTTGTACCCGATTCTCAGATTTCAAGATCTCAATGATCAATCGATCAGCCCCCACATTTCCTTCGACGAATACCTGAGGGCGGTCCCCATACTCTTCGATCAATCGATCACCAAGCGAGTCTCGCGAGAACAGAAAATAGAATCCCTTCGCCTTCTCAGACTTCTTATTTCCAGGGGAAAGCGATTATCAGACACGCTGCGCAAAGAAAAAAAAAAGTAACGAGGAACATGCTTCGAAAAATTCTTTTCACTAGTTTGCTTACGGACGGGGAGTTGGGGATGGACGATGGTAATTCATCTAGTTACCATACAACGTGTTTTCATTACAATCGCTCTTCTTCTTCGGGCCCGTGGAGACCGGTGGCCACGAGTACGTCCGGCCCGATGTTACCCATCCCAGTAGAATAAATCCGAGGTATAAGTTGCGAAGAAGGTTGCGAAGGGGGTATCGATGTCAAGTCAATTGACCACAAAACAAAAACGGTTTTGTTGGCTAGCCTTCGCACACGTGCTCGTCCGAGTCGTAGCGAGCGGGCGGACCCGATAACCCTGTTCAATTGGTTCAGTCACCCAAAAGAAAATTTACAAGGATTGCCATTTTGAGTCATCCTCCGGGTCATGTGCTTGAACCCTGTCCATTGAATATCGAACCCTCGAGTTGAATGGGCTAGATGCGGCCACTCGAGGGTCGTGTAGACCTACAAGGGTTGCTTGAGATCTGCCTGTCGCCTCCCTTGTTTATCTCAATGTACTCGGGTGCTCGATCCATCCATAAGGGTACACCCTCAGTTGACGCGAGTACGTGCGTTTGGACCACGCTGACCAAATCTGTTGATCTGTTGATTTTTGAGCGACCGAGTAGCCTCGTATGTCCATATCGGGAAGTTGGTTCGAGGCCTCCGAAACATGGCCATAGGTAGAGACTATCGCAATTTGATATATGGCCTACGCGGGGATCTTGGGAACATGGAAACCTTCCGAGGGTGTTTCCCATTGAGTAATGGTCTCAAGCGTTGGATAATTGAATACTTGAGTTAATGGGGACGAAGCGTATTGCCTAAGTGCACCAATAGAAAAGTACATATGGAATGGGCGCTGATAGCTACGTTGACGACCCGGTGATTGCTTACGTGTGCCAATTCCTTTGTGGGGAAGGTTGGAAGGGAAAGGAGGAACGCAAAGACGGGTCGCAATGTGCCACATTGATTACGAAAAAAAAAGAGCGATGGACATGAGGCAGGCATTGAGATTTGTCATTTAGTGTGATGGTGAATTATGCCGTATTGCCCACGACTTCCAACATGAGCACCGAGGTGTTGTTCGAATGAGCGTCATTGTACAATCGTGCTCCCGAGGAGAACTGGATAGTTTGGATGCCGATGCCCTGTCGGTTTCCATCAGTTAGCTGAAATAACACCTCAAGGCGAGAGTTTGGTTGCGGTGGAAGTGCCATCCCGAGGGCTAGCGAATAAGCCCAGTCTTCGCCACTCGGGAACAAGAAAGTCTCGTGCATAACACGCCGTGATCGGGAGCCCTTTACGCTCAGCCGAATGAGCTGGAGGGGACGCGACACTCAGTAGAGCGTGGTGGGATGACAAGTAGGAGTTTTATTTTCACGCTATGTCCTCAGGGCGTTCCTTGCGTATTGATCGTGAAAGCGAAACCGGATGGTATTCACATAGTAACCTTACATCGATAAAGTGGTAAGCATGCACATGCATCAGTAGTATGGGATGTACTACGAGCCGAAAACAGATATCTTTTGGTGCAGATTGCAACTGATAATGCTGGTATCTTGGGTGTGTACACGTGTAGAATTCAACCTATATCCCATTTGGAATCATCTCACATAGATGAATGAGGATCTAATTTGAGCTTCTGGCAGTGTCCTCAAATGTAGCGATACTCACCTAA